>CM067382.1:65392837-65562805 GCA_034510155.1 Eucriotettix oculatus | reverse complement strand
AGCCACTGCTGAACTTGGCGTTCTAGGACACAGATGGCGTTGTACATCATCCTGCGAATTTTTAAGGTTGGTTTAATGCAGTTAAAAATGAATGACCTCGCTGAGTTCCGTCACCTGGAACTCTGCTGGCCAAGTCCTCAGCGTCATGGTGCCTTTACGGCCTCAGCCACGGGACTTGGTGCAGAGTTGAGCCTCGAGTCTCGGTGATATGGGAACAAGGTGGGGACTTGGGGTAAATTTTAAAGAAATTCACATATCCTTCTCTCGTCAGTTATCGTGGACATCCATTTCAGACTTGTAATTTCCCTCCTAGCCAGCAGAGTATGGATTCTCAAAGATAAAAATACATGTCGCAGGTTGGGTTTGAACCCGCAGCGTTGCGGTCACCAGACCAGGACCATGACCACTCAGCCACGGCGCTGCTCAGGTCACACCTCCATTAAAACACCTCAAGAAGGCTATGAACGCGGACTTTCAGACGTGGAAAAATTTAAAGCACCAAGTCTGAACCTTGGCTTTAAGGGACTCGGGTAGGTACAATGGCGTCTCTGGAGTGGTGAGACTCTCTCCAGGAGCTGTAATGGAGAAGATAAAATGGAAAGGTCGCCAGGATCCGACCCAGAGACACGGGAACCAAACACCACGCCTTAACACGCTCAGCCACGAGACTTGACACAAGATGGCGCCGTGAACCTGGTTCTTATAGACTTGTAACGGGCGGTTTATTTGAAAAAAAAATTGAGCTTCCCCCCCTCCAATGTATTTTTCGTTGTCGTCTGCCGTTATCCAAGTCTTTGAATTTGACAAGGATGATTCTGCTTCTCCTCCAGAAGATGATGAAGTTGCTCAAATAAAAATCAATGACAAGGACAGGTCTTGAACCCGAATCTGGAGAGGTGCCGAGTCCAGAGGACCTTGCCTCAACGACCTACGCCATTCCCACAGGCACGAGGACGACGGCAGAGCAAGGACCATAACACCCTGAGACTCGTCGTCCCTTCAGCAGCCACCAGCTTCTACCTTCTCACCTCCTGATACAGGTGGATGCGTCTCGCGTGTAATAACACACCTTGCATTCTTCCCTCGATGGATTGATTCTTGACAAACCTTGAACGCCGGATGCATTCAGCCACTCACAGATCTCAGCGACGATCAGAGGCTGATTGATTTTTTAATAAATGTTTCCCGACCTGTGGATGACGTCATGGACGCGCTGCAGTGACTTGGAGTAACAACACTCCAGCCTTCAGTCTTGCCAACCACGTGAGAGGTTCCAAATTTAAATAAATGTTCCACTGTCGATGGTCGGATCAGGACCAGAATCTCTCTCTCTCTCTCATCCATCCGTGCGTCTCCTTGGCCATGAGCAAACACGCTTCACGTAGCTGGTGTTGTTTTGGGGAGGGATTGCTATGGTGAAATAGGTTGAAATGACAAAGGCAGCGGACGACAAAAGAGGGAGAATAGCTCAGATCAATAGAAAAACACATAGATAACCCCAGAAGTATGAAATGCAACTGATAAAAGGTGTAAATATAAAACTCGCGAGAAATAAAAATGGTTAAGAATAATACAGACGCTTCAAGAATGAGATTGAGACAGAGAGAAAGTAAACGCAAAGTAGCCAAGGGGAATAAGGCTTGAAGATAAATGCATAAGCGGTTGGAGATTTCACGGTGAAAGGGGAAAATAGACGCAGCTTATGCGAATAATCCAAGGAAACATTTGGCAAGAGAGTAAAAATATATATATAAGCAAGGAAATCGGATGTATAAAGAAGAAAGGGCAGAAAGGTGGAATGAATATCTAGACAGAGCTGGAAGACGATGGAAATCTCCATCAGTCAGTAATAGAAGAAGAGTTGGATGATGATGATGACGAGGAGTGAAGGGATTAAGGTCATAGTTTGATAGGGCGATGACAAGATCTGGGCAATTGTAAAGCGCATGGAATGGGAGTTGATGAGGTCATGGGGCGAAGAAGCAACATCATGGACGTTCAGGACAGTTTGAGAAACATACGAAACAGGCAGAATACCAGAAGTAAAAACATAATTATACTATTCCCTATAAAAAATATAACTTCCTTAAGTCGGGATCCAACCTTTCGTGACAACATAATTGAGGCTGGAGACTCGCCATGAGCCACCAATCATTGGAAAGGGATGTTTTAGGGCGTTCCTTATGAGAAACAGATAGAAATTTCAACAGTAGCCATCTTGGAAGTCAGCGGTGAGGTCAACATGGACGCCATCAGCCTCCAGCGTCTTCAGAAAATACGATTGGGCTACGAAAAATAATTATTTATGGGGATGTCGGGTGGTCCGTGGCCCAACAACAACACCTCGAGGCCCTTGCCTTGAGATCAACCAACATGGACGCCATGAGCCACGAGGCTGCTGTGACGTCACGAGCTTGCAATAGAGGCTTTTAGCTGGAGTCCATTTTGAATTCCCGCCGTCGAGAGAAAAGTTGAGATGCGCGCGCAGCTTTTTTGCACTTTTTTTTGCCGAGCCTTAGAGAACTTTTACAGGTGACTTTTGTACGCCAAGTCTTCTCATAAAGATGGACGCCCGCTGCCACGTGACGCGTCAATATACACACGTGATAAGAGCTTAATCCCGAGCAGGCTTTCATATCAACTCTGGATTTTCTTTTGATGAATTGTTATTTGTTTTAAAGCAATAAATCGAAAAAAATATATATAAACAAGATATTTTATTTCTTGAAAAATGTAAATTACAAGTTCACAAGGTCAGACATTGATGTCACATTAAATGTTGAAAATTATATTGAAACGTGGACAAGAGTAATCCAAATCCCCGGAAAACACTCTGGAGCCAAGGTGAAGAGAGAAGTGAGAAAGAACTCCAGCCTCCATTACGAATCCTCCTGGAACGAGAAAGATAAACATTTAAAATTGAACTTTTACAATTTATCAGCCTTTACTTTTAATTAAACTACAATGGATACATATAATCAATTTATTAATAGAATGTCAATAGGACTTGGGTTAATTTACCCAACACTCGTAACAAGATCTTCATTTTCTTTTTAGCAAATACAGATGAAGAAAAGGAAAACTACAATTATATAATTAATGAAAACAGTCTCATAGTTTATTTTATTTATACACGTTGATTTAAATTAACGTTTTTAAATAAAATAATTCATGTTGATTTAATTTAACGTGTTTAAATAAAATAAATTTTTGGGACTGTTTTAATTCGTTGTTTTCATTACTTGATTATATATATAACACAGTCTATATTTTTTTTGAGGGTCTGACAGGCTGCATGAAGGTGAAACAGACAACTCTTCTTTAATAGCATAGGAAGGGAATTGAAAAAGGGGGAGATGGTGAAAGTAGGTATGTTTTAAGGATCCTACCCGGTGTTTCACCGAAAGCGATGCAGGGAAAACCCTAGAAAACATCGTCAGAAATTGTATAATTTAGAATTTTGGGAAAAGGAATTACCTGAATCACAGGGAAAATTCACAGAGGCATAAATAATATTATATAAAAGGGGAACGTAAAATATAATGTGAATTAGAAGAATATAAGATCAGTTTTTAGGAAGGATGTAAGGGCAAGAGAAGGAATATTGACTCCGCGATTAATTGTAGAAGACGGGATAAGAAAAAAACATGTCTACGTTCGTGGTATTTATAGGATTTAGGAAAAAGCCTTTGATAAAATGACATGGAACCACACTACTCAGGATTTTGAAGATGACACGAGTAGAATATCGATACACAACTTCCACCGAAGGCAGGCAGCAGTAAATAGAATAGAAGGAGGTATGAAGAGGAAAGCTGAAATAAAGAAAGGAGTAAGGAGACGTTGTATATGTATAGAACAGGGCGATGAAGAAATTTTAAAAAGGAATATGGAAAATGAATCAATCTGCAAGGAGGATAAATAAAACCGTCTACGGTTCTGCTGTTGATATTGCGCTGTTAGGGGAAGAGACAGAAGAAGGCCTTGATAAACCAGTAATAAATGGCATTAACGTGATCCTGGAGGAAGGATTAATAGCTTGATGGAGTTTAGTGTGGGAGAAACAAGGGCATGTTAGATTGGGAAAAGGATATTTTTTGAAGGAAATTATTGGGGTTTAGCTGCTTGGGAAGCGTAATAAGAGTAGGATAGAAGAGGAATATACTTAACGGCTAATATAAGTGTGAAAAATAGGAAATCGTTGCCTACAAATGTTGCAGACAAGGAGAATAATAGAAGGGTTCGGAAATATGGAGCTATAGGAGAATTATATGGGTGGATGATAGAATCACACACGAAGAAATTAAAAGTAGAAAAGGGGGAAAAGAGAACAACATGGAGGAATTTGAAGGGATAGATTAATAGGCCACGGTTTTAATACATGAATGTTTTAGCATTAGAGGGAAGTGATCAGAAGAGAGAGACCAATAATGGCAAGATAGAGAGGAGGAGAATAACGGTCCACTTTTTAACTAAACCCAAACTGTGACTGTATATTTGTATTAGCAGAGTTATGTAATTTGGTTGTTTAAGATAATTACTTGAATAATCTTACTATTATTACTATAATTTATATATTCTATTTTATATGTTATGATGTCTATATATTTTTTGGTCCTTATACTCACTGATCCGATTCCTGGATCTGAAAAAGTCCCCCCTCCCCGGTCCCTATGATGAGGAGTAATGCGGAGGCTTAGACAAGAGCGTGATGATGGTGAGATTCGATAATGAAATAAATCGATTTTCCCCCCTTGTGCGGCGTCGATAATTCCCTGGTGACGTCACCGTGCGGGTTGTTTCAAAAGAAGAAGAAAAGGACGACGAGGACGCGGGGCAGGAGATGGGCTATTAAGGAAGCGCGTGTGCTGAACGCCAAACATCGCATCAAACTCGCGTGTGACGTCACCACATTCTGGCTCAAATACGCGCTCGCTCCTATCTACATCAGCTCAGCGTATTCCATCCCTCTCTTCCCTTCCTCTTCAAAAGTTTTCAAATACTTACTTTACCACGCCTGTGTATATATATATTTATGAAATATTAAAGTTTTGTAAAGCGAAACGAAACACACACTAAATTTGTTGTTTCAAAACAAAATGGCGAGTTTCATGAATGAATACGCGCGCGCGCGACTAGAAATCAGTCAGAGGTTCAGCTCTAAGGTCGGACAAGCATCGCCCTTGTTCTCTCTCTCTATTCACAATACACACCCCCGGGGGGGGATAATTTTATAACAACAGCCTTCCTTCCTTCCTTCAGCCCTCCAGAGATTAAAAAAATAGTAACTACTACAAAAGCTTCGTGTGGTGTGAAGCAGAGAGTAAAAAACTATTCTTTTTTTTAAAAAAAATGGCGGCGCTGCTGCTGCTGCTGTTTTATTACTACTCTGTGGTGGTACAGGATTTTTCTTAATCGTCGTCCCTCTTCTAGTATTTTAAAATCAAGGTGGTTCCTGCTGCTGCTGCTGCAAAAAAATGTGTTGAATGAAGCTGCTGCTGCTGCCAACCTTATAAAATAGAACATCACATCACAACATATCTTTTAAAAAATTTCTATTCAAGTTTTTTTTCTGCTCCCATTTTCTTTGTTTGTTTGTTTCATGTATATAGCTGCTGCTGCTGGAGCAAAGGACAGAGTTTCCTTCCTGGTCCAAAGTAGTTTAAAACTCCTCCATTGCCGTGTTCCTCCTCAGTGTGTGTGTGTGCTTGTCTCTGTGTGTTTCCCAGTCAGTGTGTGTGTGTCCCTGGTGTTGTGTTTATATTATTGACTTTTGTCTATATATACACTTTCTTTTACTAATTTATTTTTTAAGTTTATTTGCCTTTAATTATGTACCTTATTTTTTTTTTCATTTTGAATGTATGCCGTATCTATCCTATTTCCTCAATCGAGGATTAATGGAAACAACAATAAATCTAAATCTACCCCACATCCTCCCCTAATCTCCTTAGCGTATTCCAATACTTCGCCTTCCTCCCTCTTTTCTCTTCTTACTTTATTTTGTTCATTTTTAATGTATGACGTAGTATCCATCCTTTTTCCTCAATCGAGGATTAATGGAAACAACAATAAATCTAAATCTACCCCACATCCTCCCTAATCTCCTTAGCGTATTCCATACTTCGCCTTCCTCCCTCTTTTCTCTTCTTACTTTATTTTGTTCATTTTTAATGTATGCCGTATCCTATTTCCTTAATCGGGGATTAATGGAAACAACAATAAATCTAAATCTACCCCACATCCTCCCCTAATCTCCTTAGCGTACTGCAATACTTTGCCTTCCTCCCTCTTCTCTCTTCTTACTTTATTTTGTTCATTTTTAATGTATGACGTAATATCTATCCTTTTTCCTCAATCGAGGATTAATGGAAACAACAATAAATCTAAATCTACCCCACATCCTCCCCTAATCTCCTTAGCGTATTCCATACTTCGCCTTCCTCCCTCTTCTCTTCTTACTTTATTTTGTTCATTTTTAATGTATGACGTAGTATCCATCCTTTTTCCTCAATCGAGGATTAATGGAAACAACAATAAATCTAAATCTACCCCACATCCTCCCCTAATCTCCTTAGCGTATTCCATACTTCGCCTTCCTCCCTCTTTTCTCTTCTTACTTTATTTTGTTCATTTTTAATGTATGACGTAGTATCCATCCTTTTTCCTCAATCGAGGATTAATGGAAACAACAATAAATCTAAATCTACCCCACATCCTCCCCTAATCTCCTTAGCGTATTCCATACTTCGCCTTCCTCCCTCTTCTCTTCTTACTTTATTTTGTTTTAATCGAGGATTAATGGAAACAACAATAAATCTAAATCTACCCCACATCCTCCCCTAATCTCCTTAGCGTACTGCAATACTTTGCCTTCCTCCCTCTTCTCTCTTCTTACTTTATTTTGTTCATTTTTAATGTATGACGTAATATCTATCCTTTTTCCTCAATCGAGGATTAATGGAAACAACAATAAATCTAAATCTACCCCACATCCTCCCCTAATCTCCTTAGCGTATTCCATACTTCGCCTTCCTCCCTCTTCTCTTCTTACTTTATTTTGTTCATTTTTAATGTATTATGACGTAGTATCCATCCTTTTTCCTCAATCGAGGGAGGATTAATGGAAACAACATTAAATCTAAATCTCTAATGCTGGATTTTTACAAGAGTCCTCGTCAAAATACTTCACCACTTCACTTAACTTCACTTCACACGTTTTTTTAAGGTTTGTTTGTTTGTTTGTCCTGAAAATTATTTTCCTGAATAGAATTTTCCTCCCTCCCTCTCTCCCTTCCTCAAAACACTCCTGCCACAGGTAAATTTATTATTCCAGTCCTTGATGGTCCTATTTGTTGCTGTTGTTGTGGTATTCAGTCCTGAGACTGATCAGATGCAAGCCTTTTCACTAGCACAACCGACAACCTCCCCTAATCTCCTTAGCGTATTCCATGCTTCGCCTCATGGAGGAAGCGTAATAACTAGAGTAGAATAGGAACAGGCAAAGGAGAGGATAGATTAATTAATAGGCAGGAAGGGTCTGGTAAAAATTATCGTTAGAGGGAAGTGAGGCCAAGGATGGAATACGCGTCTCCTCGTGTATATCTCTATATATAGTTTTGCGGACCTGAGAGAGAGAGAGAGAGATTCCTCCCACAATGCAGTGCAAAGACTTGCGGGTTCCGTTTCTCTGGAGTCCGTCCGTCCGTCCGTTTCCTGCGTCATGTGTCACAGGCAGAACTTCCGGCTGATAAAAATCCCCGGATGTCGGCATATATTTCGGAACGATAATATTTTCGTGGCCCGGATCGATTAGACCTCTCTCTCTCTCCTTCTCCCCCTCTCCTCCTTCCCTCTCAAAAAAGGAAATTGGTCCACACAGGTTCCTTCTCCTTTTTAGGGTAACATACATACATAGATACTTGTCGCCATCTTACGCCTCTCTCTCTCTCTCTCATCTTACCACAGTCAGGGGAAATTTTCAAATTTACCACTGAAGGAGCCAAAGTCCACTGCATGTCGGATTTGGAACTACCAGAGGACTACTTTATAGTAACAGTAGTCCTTAAAAAGGAATGTGGTAAGGGGATGAAACAGCAAGGAACAGCAAATATCGCGGTATTACGGAAGAAGACTTCGAAAGAAGATTTAGAAACAAAAAAATAATGTGGTAAGGGGATGAAACAGCAAGGAACAGTAAATATCGCGGTATTAGGGAAGAAGATTTAGAAACACAAAAAAATAATGTGGTAAGGGGATGAAACAGCAAGGAACAGTAAATATCGCGGTATTAGGGAAGAAGATTTAGAAACATAAAAAAATTAATGCGGTAACAGAAAATGGTGGAAAAGCGAACAGTATGGAGGACGACGTTGACCAAGAGGCAACGCTTTAAGACACGACGGTCCTGTTTCTGGTCTTTAAAAGAAATGGGTGTGGATTTCGAAATAATCCGCGGTTGCCGTTTAAATTTATTTCTGTTATTCAGTTTATTAAAGCAAACTGGTTATGGAGATGAAAAAAAAACCCTTAAACGTTTAACCCTAGATGGTTTAATTGATTTCCCCCTGGGTTTTTAAAGGGTGGTAGAATAATAATACGGAGAACGTTGACCAAGAGAAGGGATAAATTAAGAGGCCACCGTCTTCTTGAGACATGAGGGTCTTGTGAGAACAGAAGAAGAAGGGAGGCCAAGGAATGGGGATACGCTAAGGACATTAGGGAGGATGTAGTTACTTATGTGGAAATGAAAAGGCTTGCGCAACAACGACAAAGACATGGAGGGGGAGGGGGAAAGATACGTGTTCGTTGATTAGTTTTTGATGGGTGTGAGTGAGTGTGAGAGTGAGGCCAGTGACCAGGTGCAGTGAGTGAGTGGGAAGGACGTAGGTAGGAGATACGTTGACCCCTCGAGGTAGGACGCGTGGGGTGTGGACCATATTGGACTGACTGCCCGTCTAGGTGCGGCCCTTCCAAATACGGGACCAACCTCCTCTCTGGGAGGCGACCCTCTGGGTGGTGCATCAAGCCACCAAGCTAAGGTGAGTGACCAGTGTCCTGCATCAGGAAGGATGTATAAATTCCTCTCGAGCTTCCAACCGGGGTGTCAAAGATTTTAAAACAGTGACGTTTCGATGGCCTTGCTCTGCCATCATCTTATGCAGACTCAAGTGTCAAATTCGGTGTGTGTAAGCATTTATATAGTCTGAGGCAAAGGCACAAGCCGCCCTGTGATTGGCTAGATGTTGTTGACGCGGGAGCGAGCGATGGCGTCTCTCCCCCCATTGGTTGGTCCACTTGCTTAGTCATGCTCTAGTCTCCCCGTGGCTGCCGCTGCATCTGTGGGTCCCGTGACTCCTCTGGTGAAACAATGGGTTCCAAGCCAGCCAGGCTCAATTGGAATCCAGAATCTCTATTCCAGTAAATTATCACTGGACCTGATGTTTTATTGCCTCCAAAATAATAACGCTATCCCAATAGCTTATTAGCTCGGTCCAGAGCTATTTTATTGGCCCCGTGAACCAAGCAAGGCAATGTTCGGCCAATAGCTGACTTATTGGGGTTGTTTTAATCGTAAATGTCTATTATGCTCTTTTATTCTTTCATCTACTTGTTCTGATTGATTGATTGTCCTCGTACTTTAATCAGGAGGATTGTCTGTCGGGAAAAAATCTTTTTCTCCTCATCTAAGGAAAGAGAACACAGCCACCAAGGGGGAGGAGAAGAGGGGGAGGTTGACGAGTCCTTCACTGGGACCATCCCTGATGACAAACAAATCCAACACTCCCATTTACTCGTATCATGGACGTCACATTCCCCTTCCCATTTCCTCTTCAACTCCATCTCGGCCCTCCCTTATTTTGGTGTGTCCTGTTTCCAAATCTTTAAACAGGTTTCCTTATTATTAAATCTTGCCCTAGGCAACGTGTTCTCTGATGATCTCCTCGTTACCCCCCTAAAGCAATCTTCTTCTCGTCGTCGTCGCATCCTTTCGGGCTCTGCTTTCCCTAAGAACCAACGCACACGTTAATCGGCGGGATCCCTGAGAAGTAAGTAATGGTTCGAGCATCTTCCCCTTTTATTCAATTTTTTCAGGTATGTTGCTTTCTTATTTTTTTCGGCGACTTAAGGTGCCTGTGATGACGTCATAAATGGTAGGAGGGGAGAAGGGGAGGGAAAGGGGAGGTGAAAAGGTAAACGTGACGAGATTCTCGAGGTAGATGGTTCAATCTGGGATAATATAAGTGAATTCCAGGGCAACATATATTCATATGCCGAGACACCTTCACCTATTTTAGGAGGTATATGTACCGGGGTCAAAGACCTTGGGCATATGGCAAGAGCTGTCCACGCTGATCCCATTGGATCAGTCGAGGGGCCAACTGCCTCCTGAAACTGGTGGAGACACGGAGAAGGGAATGCTGCGTCCCCACCACAGCAAACTCGTCTCCCGTCATTCACAGGGAAGGGCGTGAGAATAGTAGCCAATGCCCGACCTACCTGATGCAGGTTTTCTAGGGTTTTCCCTGCATCTCTTTAGGTGAAACACCATGAGGGTAGGATCCTTAAACCATAGCCCGGGGGCCCTAGTTAACCCTTGCAAGGCTACCTTGCTCTACCTTCCGCATCCCCCCTTTTCAATTCCCTTCCTATGCTATTAAAGGGGAGTTGCCTGTTTCAGGATCACCCTCATGTAGCCTGTTAACCAAAAAAAAAACATATTTGTAGAGGATTTAAGTAGGGGCCACCACAGTGGTGATCGGAAGATGGGGGGAAGGAGAAACAAGGAGAAGAGGATGGGAGGGGACGGGGAGGGGAGGGAGGAGGGAGGGAGACAGCAACTGAGATCCTCCCCGATAAGAGGAACCGTAAGACTCTTCTCCCGTGGATGGTTGGGGGGGTGAAGGATAAACAAGGAGAAGAGGATGGGAGGGGACGGGTAGGGGAGGGAGGTGGGAGGGGGGAAATAAGGAGGAGGGTGGGTGGGAGGGAGACAGCAACTGAGATCCTCCCCCATAAGGGGGAACCGCAAGACTCTTCTCCCGACTGGTCCTGATTCTTCGCAAGGACGACGACGACGACTGACGGACAGTAGCCACCTGTAACGCTAAGGTGTAACTTCTTCCTGGTACCACAGATTCATCAGGACATCGGGGGAAAGTGAGTGGGGAAGGGGAGAAGGAGGGAGGGAGTTGGAGGGTGAATTAATTGAAATAACAACAAAACCAAATTTATTTTAGTTTAGCGGTTTATATTTTCTCTCAAATGATTTTTGTTTTTAAAATTTGTATAATACTCACTCCTCTCCGCGCGCACACACATACACACATGTATATATATATGTAGAGACATTTACATCCAATTTTTTTTTTGGCCGCCTCTTTTGAGATGTGAGGTGGTTTATGAATAGTGGCGGGAAGGGTGAGTGGAGGTGGTGACGTTGGGGGGTGGAACCCTGTGGGAGTAGTAGGGTGGGTGACGGGAAAAAAATGCAGTAGCAGCAGCAACAGCAACAACAACAACATCAACAGAAAAAAAAACATCATCAGACATTGATGCCCTTACACATACAAGTCAGAGAGGAGCAGAAGGAAGAGGAAGAGGAGGAGAAGGAGACCGAGGAGAAGGAAAGTACAAATAAATTATCTTGAGCCAAGCCTCTTTCAATACACCGACATCTTTCAAAGATTTTATATATATATAAAAAATCCTATGTATATAAAAAAACAAACTGACAGACTTAAGTATAATTTTTTTTAAAAAAAACAAACTCAGAAAAGAGAGAAAAATCAGTTTTTGGTTATTTCTTCTTGTTTTTTTTAAAAAAAATAGAAAAAAAATACATGAACAGAGTCCATTTAAGACATTTAAAAAATATTTATTCAACGGAAGAATACATCATCATCATGTAAACAGTTTCTGTTAACAATTAAATAAAAAATATCTTTTCAGGTTCAGTATGAAAATTATTACAAAATAATAATAATAATAATTATAATAATAATTAACTGTACAATAGTTAGGTAGAGGCTTTCTTCTTCTTCTTCTTCTGTATGTAATTTTTGTTTTTCCCTCCTTCTTCTCTCTCTCTCTCTCTCTCACACACTGTGTTGTTTCACCACCCCCTTATTATTTATTTCATTTAAAAATTTTTATGTAAGACAATAGTAACAGCAGTCAGAACAAGTAGATTCAACAATATTATAGTTTTAATATATTTATTTATTTTTTATATATATATATAATCACTATGTACAACTGTTTTTGCTTTGTATTTATCTCTCTCATTTTAAATTTCCCCCCCAATTTTTTTTTAAAGTTTATACTATTTACATTTCGACGACTGTTTAGCTTATTTTATTTTCTCTCCCCCTCGAACACACACACACATACATATATATATATATAATTTTCTTTTACATTATTTGGCTACTGTGGCATTTTAGGCCTAAAAATTTGTACACTTCCTTTTTTCGGGTGGTTAAAGGTCCACCATAACAATTCAATAGAATTAAATACGAAAAAGTCTCACTTTTAAATATATTTTTTGTTTTCTTCTTCTTCAAAAAATCTCTTGCTAAATATTTCCCTGGCCCCTCCCCATCCCCCCCCCCTACTACATACACCAACCAACCAACCCCCTCCCAGTATTTCTTTTAAGTTTCGTATCTCTCTTTTTCCTCTGAGATTTGTTTCCCCAGTTTGCTTAGCTTCAGTGATGGGTGGGCGGGGGCGGGGAGGGGGCGGGGGAGGGAGATGATGGGGGGGCAAAAGAGTAAAGAGGGCTGGAGATCCATCGACGAGAACTTTGGTTAATTGCTTCCACACCACAAAACGACATGGAAGCTGATCCGCACAAAATTACAAAAGCCACCCCCGAGAAACTTCTAAAAAAATATTAAAAATTGGGGAATTATTTTTGTTGGAAAAATAAATAAATAAATAGGGAAGAAGGCGATAAAGAAAAAATACATAGGAATTAAAAAATGGGGAGAAGGCGACGATAAAAATTAAATAAATAGGGACCTAGAAGATACAAGGAGAAGGAGAAAAAAAAACCCTGAAAAGAACTGTCTGACGCTAAGCAAACAGGTACACTTTCATCCCCCCCTCTCCTCTCCCTTAAGTGTATTTATTTATAATAAGGCAAAATTGTCGCGTTTTTTTATGTTTTAAAAATCTTTTTTCGAAAAAGCCCCCGGGACTGTAGAAACGAATGAAGTGATTTGATACCATCTGTGCGTTGTGACTGTAGCTAAGTAAAAAAGATCATCATCATCACCAAAATAAAACAAAAAAAAAGTTCAGACCCTTCTAATAATTTTGTACGTCAAAATCATAAAAAACAAACAAACTAGAAATCGACCAAACTACGTTTTCTTCTTATTTAAAAAGGAAAAGTAGAAGAAAGAAAAAACAAAAAAAAGAATTACCGTCTAATACACCGTGTAGCGCGCGAAAAAAAAATTGTTTTTAAAAATAACACTAATATCTCTGTCTCTCTCTCTTATACATATATATACTTTTTTCTCTCTGGTAAAAAAATCTACTTTCTTACGGAATGTTTTACTTTTTTGTGTTTTCATCTTTCACATTACTTTATGTGGAACACATCATTATTTTTTTTTGTTATTTGGCAACACGTCAAGTATACAATTTTTTAATTACAATATATATATATATATTTTTAAGTTACAAAAATGTAAATACAATAGCTTCTTTTTTTATATATATTTTCTTTTCTCTTACTCAATTAATTAAAGCCATTTTGTTATTTCTTTTCTTCCTCTCTATGTTAAAGCCACATCACGGCTAGCATTAAAAACAACTTAAAGCGTGGATTATTTTTGTTTTGCCTTTAAAAAAAAGAAAAGAAGAAAAAATTCTCTCTCTTTTTTCCGATACCTCTTACACTCACAGCTTTTCTTCCTTCTTCTTTTGTCAAAATTTGTAAAAAGACCTTTGCAATTAAGCCAACTAAAAACTTGTACAAAAATAGGACGACTGTTGCTCTCTCCGGAAGAACAGAAAGGAGGGCAGCAGCAGCTGCAGCCTTCCTTCCCTCTTCCCTCCACGGATCTTTTGAAAGAGAGATGAGTGAAACACACCCCGCACTTCATACCAATTATTCTTCGGTTCGTCCTTCCCTTTTCTTTTTTCCTTTTTTTTTGAAAAACAATAAACAGAAGAGTCCGCAGCCGCCTTCATGTCCGTGTCTCATATATAATATTGTATATAAAACAACAACAATTATTGTACACACACATTTAACATTAACTTAGATATATTTCCTCTTGAATTGACAACAAAAAGGAGTGAACAATCAACCGGTAGGATAAAAATTATTTTCTTTCGTCGACACGAAGAAAGTGGTTCTCACTCACTCACACGTCACAAGCACGCAAGCGTCTTGTCCGATCACAGTGTGACCTACAGCGACGTGGTGACGGGCAGCGACATGGTGGCGTCGTCGACGTGGTGCTGCAGCCCGCTGGTGGACGCTCCTCCGTGGTGAAGGTGGTGCTGCTGCTGCTGCTGCTGCTGCTGTTGTTGCTGCTGCTGCTGCTGCTGGACGCCGCCGAGCTTGCTCTCCTTCTTCATGCGCTGCTTGAGGTGCACCTTGGCGTGCCGCTTCTTCTCGTCGGAGCGGGCGAACTTGCGGCCGCAGACGTCGCAGCTGAAGGGTTTCTCCCCCGTGTGCGTGCGGATGTGCGTCGTGAGGTGGTCCGACCTCGAGAAGGAGCGCATGCAGATGCGGCACTGGAATGGCTTCTGACCCGTGTGGATGCGGATGTGCCTGCAACAACAAGGACGTGTGTCAGTCACACAGCGGCTCCCATCACCTCGCCTCGCCTCGCCTAGTCTCTTCCTTACCTTGTGAGCTCGTCGGAGCGGGAGAACCTGCGGTCGCAGTTTTCGACGGGGCACGCGTACGGCCTCTCGTGCACGGGCGTCTTGCTGGGGCGGTTCGGGTACTTCCTGGGCTTGACGGGCACCAGCTTGAGCGGCACCGGCGACTGCTGGTACACCTGCGACAGGATCTCGTGGCCCTTGCTCGTCGACGGGTTGTACTCGGCCAGCTGCACCGAGTAGTTGCCGCCGCCCCCGCCCCCGCCGCCGCCTCCGCTGCTGCCCTGGCTCGACGACGACTGCTGGACCTCGCTGAAGGCCGCCGTCACCCCCGCCCCCGCCCCCGTCGCGGGTTCCTGCTTCGGCACCAGGCCTGACGGACCCGCCGTCGAGAATTCGGGCTGCTCCAGCCACTGGTACTTGCCCGAGCTGCGACTACTGCTGTACACGAGGTCTTGTTGCGTCACCACGTCTCCTGCGGGAACCAGAGGAATGTCAGCTTCCCCAATCATCATCATCATTTTGTACAATATTCAAATATTTAACGCGAAATTAAAATAGTCTATGACTAGTGCTTACCGGATAGCGAGGTGACGACGCCGCCGGCACAGCTGGGGTAACTGGGCGGCTGCTTGAGCGGCAGGTTGTCGATGTTGATGCCCAGCAGCTCTGCCTGCTGGTGCTGCTGAGAGCGCGTGTCCTCGTAGACGTGGCTGGGGCTGGGCGAGCCCGTGTACGTGGGCTGCAGCCCGAAGAAGGCCTGCTGCGACGACGACAGCGACTTGTCGGGGCTGGGCAGGACCCAGTGGTGCGCGCTGCCCGGGTCCACGGCCCCCGAGGCCGCGAAGAAGCCCCGGTAGCTCACCTTGCCCGAGGAGGGCGCGCCGGGCCCGGGGAACATGCTGCTCGCGGTGTTGCTCGACTCCTCGTCCTCCAGCTGCGGGCTCAGCCGGGCTTCGGGCTTCGGCTCCACGGAAGGGCTGGGAGTCGCGGCGGCGCCAGGGTCGAGCGACAGCTCCTCGGGGTCCAACGAACCTGCGCAGACACAAAATACCTTTTCAGTTCTCTTCCTATGGGATCACCCTCATGTAGCTTATTAAGCCCCCCAAAAATGGGGGCTACCTTCCACATCTTTCCAATAATATTAAAGGGGAGTTGCCTGTTTCAGGATCACCCTCATGCAACTCGTTATCCCAAAAAACCAGACCTAGTCAACCCTAGGTTACCTTGCTCTACCTTCCGATTTCCCCCCCCCTCATTTTTCAATTCCCTTCCTATGCTAATAATGGGGAGTTGCCTGCTCCAGGATCACCCGAAAAAATAAGTGACTACCGGATTCACTCTAAGAAAGGTTTTAAGACGAAGTGGAGAGGGGGGGGGGGTGGGAGGACACAGGAAGAAATAAAAAAAAATGTACGGAAGACGAGCGTGTCAACGACCATTAAACTAAAGAGATTTGAGCGGATCGAACATGTGAAACGTATGGGATAGCTCTTCAGAGAGGTACATGTAGTGGAGGGAGGGGGGAGAGGAGAGGTAAGGAGAAAGAAACAGCTGGTGAAGATGTTAAGAGACATTTCACACGACCAGCCTAATACGTTCCACTAGCAGCCTCTGAGGCACAAGGAGGCTCATTGAGATTCTGAAGGCTGACGACTTCTCTCTCTCTCTCTCTCTCTCTCTCTCTCTCTGTGCTCCACAAACTAGAAACCACGACGATTACTGTAGAATAATCTCATAATCGGTCCCTCCAATGCTAATTCTCAAAGTCCTCCACTCTGTTTAGAACTTCCTCGTTACTGATTCTGTCCACCCGTCTCATTCACCTTTAGCACCACATTTCCCATCGTCCACGTCTAGCACCCTTATAACGCCGCATGCTCCATACCAACATTATTAGCAATGATTTCTTAATATTCACACTTGCATTGCCCGCATGTAAATTCCTTTCCTGTGTTATCCTACTCTGTCCCACGTGGCAGAATTACTCAAGTTCCGTCAAAAATATCCCTTCGCAATCTGACAGCATTTGTTATTCCGTCGACACTTGGGTTTCCCCCTCTATTAATCCTCACATTTAACTATTTCTCCAATCTTCATAACGAAGATAAAGGAAATGAATTTTAAGAAAAGGTTATCTTCTGAAAAGTAAATGAATTTTCTATTTATGGAAAACATGAAGCTTCTCAAATAAATTAATTAATTACACAATGTCTTATAAAATTGCCTTTGTTACTTTAATCCTTTGGTTATTACTTCAGTCTGCTACAAAACAGTGGCAAGGATCCCACAAATGTTGGTCGAAACGTCTTTTTATTTTTGCGTATCAAGTTTTTAACACTTGTTAGAAATTGTCTGTACTGGATTGGGCAGTCTTTGGACTACGGTAGAGTGTTGGTGACACAAGGATAGCACCAGGGTAGTTCGGACTCTCTGTACTCGTCCCCACGTCGTCCCCGATCATTTATACGCAAGTCAGCCGTATTTTCGTCTGCTTCGACCGACACACCTGTGGTCGACTACTCGCAGAGGTGAGGCAAGCCGGTAACTTTACCGTTTTTCGGTTGCGCAAGAATCTCTCCCGTCATCTGTTCGGAGGAGCGGAGTTCCGTGAAGTCGTAACGTTGAGAGTCAGAGGGAGAGAGAGAGAGAAAGCAAGAGCAAGAGGTCCCGGGAAACCCTCCTCAGTCTGCCTGCCTGCCACGTGGACGTGGACCGTCGGAATTTCCTCCTCGGCCAGGGGCGCCGAGGAGAAGTCGCAGGCGGATCTAGCACCAAGGACACCTCACGTGACGTCACTGCCCTCGCTCGCATAACTCAACAGACGTTTACCAACCGAAAATACCTCCGCAAACCAGCAACAAAAAAGACCCAACTTTTGTCTTTCGAGAAGAACTTTGCGGCGGGAGAAAGCGATTACCGTGGCCTTGAGCAGGCCGACGAGGAGACTCACTCACTCACCTCTCCCCCCCCCCGCCTCTTCCTCCCCCCCCTCTCACCGCAGATTTTACGTATTTACGACGGCGATAAATTTAAACAGTTCACTCGGCGCGGGGCAGTTATCCTAACGCGGAAAATTGAGGTTCGGGGGAGAACACGGATTCCAGTTCTCCTCCTCCTCCTCCTCAGGTCACGGGCTTAGCTCCACACACGTGACAAGACGACTCGTTCATCACATATGAACCGATCGTACGGCAACTGTGCGTGACTTACACAAAAGTATAATATAGTTACACTTGGCGTCACGAGGGGTGATCCAGTTAAGAGACTCTCCCCTTTAAGTAGCACAGAAAAGGCATTTTGAAGGGAGAAGGGAGATGGAAGAGCATCCTCGGAGCCAATGATTTTACGTATCTTACCCTGTGCCCACCTGAATTTAACTCAGTAGGGGGCGTGGGCGATGCGCGGGGAGATTACATGGAAACAGAGACAAATAAGTTGAAGTGGTAGAGACGGTTACTGAGGACAGACTTTACAGCTTTTGTAAATCGATTGAGAAGGAAGGGGCAAGTGCATGCTTCCGATAGCCAAGAAAGAGAGCGAGAGAGAGATGGAGAGAGATAAATGGAGATAGAGGGAGATATAGAGAGAGATGGATAGAGATAGAGAGAAAGAGAGAGAGATGGAGAGAGCTTGAGATAGAGACAAAGAGACAGAGATGGAGAGAAATAAAGAGAAAAGGAGAGAGATAGACGAAGATAGAATGAGAGGGAGAGAGATATTGAGAGAGATAGACATTGATAGAGAAATGAGAGACCGCACACCATGAATGGGCACGCTCTAATAGCGAACTTCCTCGCGTAATGGAATCAACGCATGGTTTTGTGTTTCCCTTGTCTCGTGCTGACCTCTTGACTTCGAATTAAGTCACATTACGTCCCAGCAAAGGCAAGGCCAGGCCAGGCCAGAGCTCTTAAACTGCCGGTTAGTCATCAGGCAAGTCGCAACAACCGCCGCCGCCGCCGCCGTTACGACTAATTGGCCCTCGCTCACTGCCTGCCTGCCAAGTGAACGTTAACTTTCTCTCTCTCTTTCTTTCTTTCCCACTCGGAAAATAAAAAAAAATACCCTCATCTTCACCATACTCCCTCTGAACAGGGTTTTGCTTCAACTGGATTATAACTCCACTGTATCGTCTCTTCGTCACACAACTCCTCTTTCCACGCGAGGATACGACAACCTAACTATTAATCACATAAAAACGATTCCCCCAATTCCGACCAACCGCAGACGTTCAGAATGGTATTAATATTCTATTAAAGCAAATCGAGTGCTTCTACGACAAATTTTCGCCGCCACACAGGGCCAAGGTTGCGAGGTTAGAGGGGCCGCGTTATTTCCCCCCCCCCATTATTATTTCTCCAAGGGAGGGGAGGGGGGTCAGTCATGCTTGTATATGTTGTTTGTCATTAATTAGGAATACCATACAAAATGATCAACACATTAAACGGCCAACAAGTAGAAAAACAACTTGATACAAAAAACGCAAGGTGTTCGTTCCAAATTTAAGACCGTCCTCAGCAGCAATAAATTAATAATTGATTAACCATTTAATGCCTACAATATTATATATTTTCAAAGTTTCTCTCCCTTTTCGAAGCAATATCGCAGGAAATTGATAAATTCGTCAATGCGGAATGTATTAAACCTACTGAAAAAACGGAACGAAACGCTCCTATTTTTATATATATATATATAATTAAACTAAGACGTCACGTCCTTGTTGGCAGCCGTTTCATCTGCTTTATTCAATTAGACAGGTAAATAATGGAATGTTTAAAACTACATACCACTGCAAAGATAAATCAAGACGACGACGACCAAATTCTCAGACCAAGAAAAAAAAAATATTCAAAGTTTCACTCTAATTCAATCAACGGTTCGTCCTCGTCCTTTGGGACTTCGTCAGATAAAAACTATTTTTTTTTAATATAAATTTTGAAGCACGTAATTAAATCAGTTACAGGTCCGTATATAAAATGTTTTGTCTTGGAATTGGTGTGATGACCTCCTTTAGTGTTTAATTTTTCATAAAGTTTAAGATATATATATATATATTTTTTTGCGCTCCTGATGAAGTCTTAGACGTGGCGACGAAACGTAGTGGTAATCGGAGGGAACTTATATTTTGTTTGAAAATTGGTCATCTTTATCTACTTTCGGGACACACGTTTCGCGTTCATATCTTCAGTTAGTTTCATACGTAGAAACGTTGGAAGGGGAGGGGGAGGGGAAGGGTGGAAGGCTCCTTGAATCTTTGCCGGTTAAACTTCCGTAGCTTAGACGAAAATGAACAGACAGAGCGAGAGATAGAGAGACGCAGAGTGGAAACGGCGTGACTCGTATCCGTAAATGGGACAGGCAGCAGCGACGACGGTGGCGACACCGAGGCGGATGTGGGCACCGGAGAAAGTGAGTGCTGACGCCGTGTCCCGTCCTGGGGAAACTCCGCGAATATTCATTCACTCTCCTTCCTCGTCCCCTCACACATCGCTATTTTTTATTCTTTTTGCAAATAAATAAATAAATAAAAACAACAATAGGTAAAAACCAACCCAAAAGAGGGACGACGACAAAACAATAACCCGCGTGACGTCATCCTCCGAAAAAGAGGCAAGCTTGGAAACCCTTAAACACACACACACACACATAATTATGCAGCGCTATATAGTAAACGTAATTGCATTAAATGCGCATTGCTGTGGGAGAGGGAGAGAGAGAGAGAGTTTAACACTGAGGGCTTTCACGTTTTTCGTCACGACGATTGGCCAACTCGTCGAAACTTTAATAGAGTCCACAATGGACTCGCCCACATTCCTACTAGGCACATTCAAAAGGGAAAATCTCCCATTCTGACTCTTCTAAATTCAGTTTCGTGACCTTTGGCTGAGGTTCAATTGGAAGCGATTCTTTCTGTCTTTGAATTTTAAAAAAAATCTTCAGAATAGCAAACACACTCTATCTCTCACACACACACACACACTCGCACGGAGAGAGAGAGAGAGAGAGAGAGAAGGCGAAGGAGAAAACAGCTTGTCGTCGGTAAAGGAATAAGAGGGATACAATTTAGTGCAGGCGGTGAACGAGAGGACACAGTCAATGAATAAGGCTAATTTTACATGGTGGCAGCGACAGGGATATTAAAGAACCGACAGAGAACGGTTGAAGGGGGGAATAGAAGACGCTGAACTGTCGAAAGACTTTCATCTACACCCCCCAAAAAAACACCCCTATGGAAAAATCATCCAAATGATAATTAAGTAAAACTGTATATCATATGGATATGAACATTCATCAAATTTAAATAATTTGGAAAGTGTCAGATTTATTATTATATTGATGTCAATAAATAAATAACTTGAATTAGGAAACTGTTACTAAAACAATTTCCAGCGTTTAGCCCTGTTGTGGGACCTCTAGACCTGTAAAAAATTTTAACCTACAATTTAGAGTGTAATATAAATTTATACAATATTTTTACCATCAAAGGGGAAACCGAAATGTGTTTTTGCAAAGAGGACACCTGATGAATACCCAAATGAGGAAGACGAAGCGTTGTAGCGATTGAGTGAAAAAAGGCTTCGGAATTGGTTGTTTTCTAGGTTCAGTTTAATTTCAAATAATTAAATACAAATGTTACTAAATATACTGGAATAGATAATAAAAATAATCATCTACCAAATAATTAAATAAAAAATCGTGTTAATTGGGGGGTATATATTTTCCGTACATTCATTTTTATATACCGATTTTTGTTAACATACGTATATATATACGTCACAAGCAGACTGAAATAACGTGACGGAACCGTCGGAGTTAAATTAGTTACTTTAATAGAGGGGTTGATTGAACGCTTCAAGTGTTCATATGAAATGGAATATTCAGAGCAGTGGAGAAATTCCCAAGAGAGTTCAATTATTTGCCACTGAACCCTCTAAAAATGGCTTCCAACAACCATTGTGTCTGTTTGTCTGTCTGCCTGTCTGTTTTTCTCTTCGCTGACAGGGGAAGCCATTGTCAAGGCAAAGGTTGGGTTGTCAGCCACAGCCATTGTCTAGGAGATGTTTCATTGTGTCTATAATTGTAACTTAGAGAATTCTCTCAAAGAATATATATATATATATATATATATATATATATATATAATGCCACATCTCAAGACCTGCAGTGATGGCAGAGCGGTAGGAAAAATCAACCACTGTGAAGGTGAAACATAAAATCAACACAGGAGGGCGTACAGAGTATCACCAGCAGAACGACGCATTATTCAAGAACAAGTGGATAATATTTAGATAAGTATTACTTTTAATGCTTGAGGTTTGATCTTCATTCCGTGAAGTGGAGGATCTATGGTGCAAACGGGGATATTTCGTACTTTTTAATAAATTTATTTCTACTGAACCCTCAAAATAGTGGGCGGCACACACTTCAAGCAAAAAAAAAATATAGTGATACAAAAAGGCAACAGCAACAAAAGGGGTAGGGGGGGTGTTGGAAGAAGAAGAAGAAGGAAATAATTCATCTGTAAACACACAGGCGTGAGAACCTAGATTTCACAGTATTCGATTTGTACCAAATAATTTAAATAAACATCAGCACGAGATTATTTAACCCTCATTTAACACATGAGGGGAGAGTGGACTGCGGTTGACCATCAGCTTTAAAACCCGAAAAATAAACCGAAGGTATACCAGAAGAATCAGGATCCTTACGATGGATCGGCGGGGGGGGGGGAGAAGGGGGCGGATTTAGGTGCCGAGTGATGACAGAGGAGGTGACACAGCGTCAGTCGATGGCAATGACACGCAGGAAACACCGAGGGGCAATCTCATGTAGACTGGTACAGCATGACTGGATGATACCTTCTCTCCCCCCCTCCCTCTTGATAAACGATGACCCACCTGATGACTTGAGATGACAGGTCACCCGACGATAATAACCACCCCTACTCTGGTGGGTGGCGGCGCCGTCGCGCAAGGAAGAGGGTGGCATGTCCTGGTTTCACTATCGTCCATCTCGTTTTCAGAGCCCTGGGCGATCGATGACGCCAGCCAGCGAGCAACCCCGATCTGTTCTGTCTGTCTGTCACAGCCCCTTTAAGTCCTCACAACAGTACTGACCTCCCCCCCTTCCCCCCCTTCCCCTCAGAAATTCATGCAATTCATTTTCTCAAATCTATCTCTGGTGAATGTATTTATTGATGGGGGCAAACCCCGTATATATTTTATTCTTACACCAAACAAAAAAAAAGCCAAACAATTGAAACAATACTTATTTTTTTAAAAAAGTGAGCCAGACGTTGCGAACTTTGTCAAGACTGAAAATAATACCACCAACCAAAGGTCGCATTACAGGGACTATTAATAAACCAACATAAACGGTACTTCAGAGTGGAGTGTTTCTTTTTTGTCTTATTACATAATAAATCCAACGGCTGTAAATGTAAAAGAAGACACACGTCACATTTAAATGCTATTTATGACGTTTTATTAAATATCAAAAATTATGGGAAACAGTGGAATAACAAAGGGTATTAGATTTCGGAAAGGGATATTTTGAAGAAGTCAAGAAATTCTGCTACTTGGGAAGCGTAATAAGTGGTGATGGTAGTAGCAGCAGCGCAGTAGACATAAAGAGTGGGAAAGGAGTAGAAAGGAGAAATCCTCCCTGGAAATAATTTGTGACAAACTCAAGGACAGACACCAACCCAAACCTCAACCATCACGAAGGAGGCTTTACCGCAAGCTGTAGATAAGATCTGGAGCTGATGTTGTGACCTTGTAAGAGTTTAATTAAACAACGACGCCACCTCGTCCTCTCTGCGTGCGTACGTTCCTTATGTTTGCTTTACTCTTGTCATCTCGCGGCCTGGAGCGAGAAAGAGAAAGAGACAGGCAGAAAGAAAGCGAGAGAGAGAGAGAGAGAGAGAGAGAGAGAGAGAACACCACACAAACATTTTTTTCAAGAAGAACCACTCTGCGATTACCCGTGTCAGTCCTCAACACCCCAAGATATTTTTCAATTGATTTGCCTGCCAAGTTGAAGAGTGGAATGATCGGATTGAGAAACTACAAAACCACAGGGTAATTGAAGAGAACACAGAAGTGGTATCCGACAAGGGCGACCACCGATCGTAGTTGCCGAAAATTGTGCAGCTGTCTCTCGTGTAACACTGCTCAACAAGAAGTCGCTGATTTGGCGCTGCTCCAGTGGCCATCACGGTCACCTGACCTGACGCTTTTCTCGTCGTGTTACACCAAGGATCTAATCTTGTACACGATAGGAAAAGAAATATCTTTAAAAGATAAATCCCGGTATTTTCGGTTTCAAATTTTGTTGCATGAGCGGTCACAATTACAGTTATTTCGGCAACTGCGGCTTCACAAAGTAACACCATGTTCAATAAAATTTTAATAGTTTATTTTTTCACGTACTGGGTTATTTATTACGTCATTTAGCTACCCGATTGTTTTGAAAAAATTTCATAAATTGTATTTATGCTGTATCGGCTGGATTTACGGGAAGATCAAGGCGCGTAGTATCGGGTCCTGTCCGACGACCACCAAATTCGGCCTTCGGTGGTCGCGTTTCTCTTTTATTTGGTTCTCTCTTTCCCGACGGAGCTGACAACCTCACCACGCGCGTGCCTTCATCCGACTTGACGTCTTCCGAGAAGCCGTATCTCGCGATTTACATTTCCATTCTTTTCCGCCCGTCCGAACGGCTTTATGCACAAGCTTTCTACTTCACCTCCCGTCCCCCTCTTTGCCTCGTCCTCATCCTTCTCCCGACCGACGCAGTATCGAGTTTCTGGACCCCAGCACGTTCCTAGCTAGTCTAGGTCGAGAGAGAGAGAGAGAGAGAGACAAGTCCCGAGTTCGCTCCCCATCCTCGCGATCTAGGCCGTGACCTTCAACACCTACGCTCTCGCAGAACAAAGCGGCTGGCTAGGGTCAAGACTCTCGCAGCCGTCGTCCCCCACTTACCACAAACGAGGATGATCCGATTATCATCGCTCATGACGATTTCTTTCGGCTATTTCAGGCGGATGACATCCGAGCGTTCCGTCAGCAGGCAGGTTTTTTGGGATAGTCTCTCTCGCGCGGTCCAGGATCTTGATTAATACGGCAATTGTAGGTCATATGGAAATCCGTAAATAATAAGCGGCCGGCTACGCTGACGTCACACCGGGACACTCCCAGAACGAGTCCTTCCTGAGCAGTTGCTTCAGCTCAGAGTGTCCCAGGGCGCTGGTTAGACATCCAAGGTCGTCCGATTTCCCTCCAAAAAGGAAACAATGGCCCATAACGTCCCGTGGACTCTTCCAGTTGAAGAAAATTTTCTCACGATAAGTAAAGAAGAAAGGGACCGGTCCGGAAGCAAACGTCCAACAACGAAATCGTCTCCTCGGTTTCATGCCGCCGCTTTGTAATCCATCATCGTCCGTACGGGTGGACCCGGAGTCGATCAAAAATCCCCCCTCTCTCCAGGACCTTCTACTTCCTTCCCTATCAACATTTCTTGGAACAGGAAAAAGAATCCAACACGGAAAACCACTATTTGGTTTTTTAATTTCCCCCGTGAACGACCTCCAAATTGAATATCGAGACCATTCTGGGGATCGATTACGATTGTAAAATATACAAGTCTTATCCCTCCCGGTGTCTTCGATAGCCTTTACTCAACGTGACGTAGCGGGTAACATTCCAGACGAAGAAGGATCCTTAGAACGTCGGTCTTTTTTAAGGGATGCATTTCTCCGCGGTTCGCAGCCCTTCCTAACACGGCAGGTGATGTCCGCTGCTCCCATTGTTCCTCCTCCCAATCTGACCGGAGACATGGGGAAGAAAAAAAAACGCTCAGTCCCCAATTTAAAAACGTCCACCGTGGTCACTGGATGGCCGTAAGTCAATGGCCAATATCGCGACCTAGCTGATGCGCGGTTTTCCACGGTTTGCCACCACTCACTTTTGGTGGGTAAGATCCGGGGGCTTCTAGTTAACCCTCACCCCAGTCAACAGTTTCATTCCATGAATACCTCCAATTCCTTTCCCACCACAGTTAACCCGTCGCTCTGAAACAAAGCTTTCTGCCCGAATAATTTTTCACATAGAAGAAAAATATCCATTCTTCGTTCCAAATCCATTCCGAAGCTATTTAAAGAAGGGGGGGATGGGTTGTTGGCACAGCGTGACCAGCAAACCAGAGTCTGAGGAATTCACCTGGGAAAGACGGATCCGAGTATAGGGTCAGCAGACAGTGTGGTCTTGAGAAGCTTCAGAGGAGTGTGGATGTTGATGATGTGGTGCAATTTACAGTATGATCTGAGTCATGAGAACCTTCAGGTGCTACCATTACACCATTACCCGTATCTGTGTCAGTCAAACTGCGGAATCTATATTTAAACGTGGCTCCCGTCACCAACGCCGATAGCGATGGAAAGGTCAGTCAGATATGACGTAACGGAGCACGACGTCGTCGACGACAAATCTCTCACTTACTTTGAGTTGGTATCGAGACGGGACCAGCGGCTGCGCCTGCCGCAATCGTCCGTCTTATATGTAAAAATAACATGTGACGTCGGTTCCGCGGTTGAGTCACGAGGTTTAGCGGCGATAACGAGAAAAGTGACGGATGCGTCCTCGGAGCCGCTAACAGACGAGGGACTTGGGGAATGCCTTCCTCCGGGTGACGACACGTCCCCTTACCTCTCTTCTCTTTCTTGCTGAGCGGTGACCTGTTTCCGTTACCTGGACATCGCTGGCATATTTTACAAATCATAGGTATTTTGGAATCTTGTGAAGGTCATCAAGGTGATCCATCAGTTCTTTATAATAAAGACAAATAACCACTCGGACTGGATACGGAACTGCGCGTGAGAGAGACAGAGAGCAGAAAAAGAGACAGAGAGAGGCAGAAAGAGACAGAGAGGAGGCAGAAAGAGATAGAGAGAGGCAGAAAGAGACAGAGAGGGGGGAGAGAGACATGAAAATAGGACTGATTATGCTAATAGAGCTTGATGTGGTACACACGACATTCGCGTGTTTCTGTAGAGCGAGCCATTGCGTACGTACCAACATATGTTAATCCTTCTCGGCGACTTCCACTTTAAATCTTAACGTGATTAAGGACTCCGTCGCACTTTAAGAGAGAGAGAGAGGGAGAGAAGGCGAGGGACAGCTGTTTCACTGACCACCAACTCCGTCGTAGTCGCAGATTCGCCATTAAACATCCTCACATATTTTACGAAAAAGAAGTCCTCAGAAATAGCAGAAGGAAACAATTCACGGCAAGTATATAAAAATAATTTTTTTAAAGAAAAATATCAGCACTTTTCTCGAGAAATCACCAAAATAAAGAAAAAAAATTAAACTTCGCATAAAAATTATAAAAGAAGGCAAATAAAAACCAGAAAATTCATTTAGCCTGTCGACATTCTCCCATCGCACTCTTGTTGACCCACCTCAGGTTAACAAACAAATATATTGAAATAAATAGGTAGTAGATTAACTGTGCGCGGACAGTCAGAGATAGTAAAAACAGTATAATCAATAAGATTATTTAAATTTTAACTTGAAATACACAGATCCCCACCCCCTCCCCTCCCCCTCCTCCCCCGCACCATTCTTTTGGAAAAGTAGGGAAAAATTAAATGCCAAGAACGGAAACAATTATTTAGCTCCCGAGAAAGAAAACTTTATAAACTTTCTTGAGTCGGAAAAGAAATAAAAGAAAACCCTAATAGTAAATACATGTAAATCTATTCAGTTTAACTAAACCCCTCATTTATATAACATTTTTTTTAAAAAGACAATAAGTAGTAATTCTATCTCTTATACACAATTTATAGATGTATTAATAAACCTTTAACATCCTCACAGAGGTTTTATTATTATTTTCAAAGAATTTGTTTTCGAAAATAAGAATTATTTACATATATATAATTTTTTTACGCAACGAGAAAATCCAAAATATAGTCCAAGCTTCTCTCTCTCTATCTCCCTCCCTCATAAATAAAAAAAATGTTTGTTTACATTAAGTTAATTCCAAGAAAAACCACAAATGCACATCGTGTTAAATATGTATATATAAACTTTTTTCTACTCAACACACAAAGTACTTAACGACGTGTCGTCCACAATTCTGGGGGAATTCTTCAGGTAAAAAGAGACACGCAATCAAAATTTCTCTGACGAAAAAGAAACTCTAAAAAATTGTCCTCTACCGTCCCTTACAAAAAACTGTACAGACCAACCAGAACAGAAACCTAAAAGTATTCCTTCCCCAAACAGCCAAGAGAAAATATATCCAAAAAAAAATTTTAATCAAAGCATCAAACGATGGCGGAATTTTTGGTTGCGTGCCGTTTTTCTCTTACCTGAAGAAAACCCCAAAAAGAGTGAAAGAAACGAGTGTTGAAAAATAGTAAGTATAGTGTTTTTTAAAAATATTTTGTCCTTGCGTGTCGAGTGCGCTGATTGGCCCTAGAAACACAACTTCAGGCATCATCATCTACTTGATAGAGATGAACGAGGTATCCATCGAAACGTCGTCTTTCAATATTCTAACATGACCCGCGTCGAAACCCAAGAACTTTTCCCATCCAACAACTTCACCGAAAAAGAGCCTACGATCTGGTCTGATGATGAAGGATATTGTCGATGACGAGAGACCACTACACCTCCCCCACCCTACTCCCTCTCACCCCTGGATGACCGGAAGTGGATTCAAATTCTAAAAGCCCCTCCCACCTCAGGTTATCTTCCAATTTCTTTTTTGTAATTAAACAACCGTTTTTCACACCAACCAACCAACCAGTGTGCCTGTACCTTTCACCTCTGAGTTCATCTACAGAGCTTATCCAGAAACTAGCAAACTGGCAGGAAGAAACTGAAGAGGAACTTCCTAGGAGAGGGGAAAGCATCTGTCTTGGAGGAATCTCTGGACTCGGGAGATACGGCCTCCACATCTTCCTCCTCCCTCAGTTGGCGTAGAGATAGGGATGCAGAGAGAGATTGCGGAAATGACTATTTGGAAAGCAGTTGAAGCCGGGGCAGCTGCGGTGACAACTTTTCGCATATGGGTCATGAGCCCCGCCTAAGTTAGGTATGCGGTCGCCGCGCCATTAACATGCTTTATTGTCCCAAGCCAAGCCAAGCCGAGTCGAGCTCAACGCAGCTCAGCTACGAACGGTAACGGTGAGCCTCGCTTGCCTGGCTGGGGGTCACCGGTTCGATGCTTGCCCTCATTTCGCGGCCACACAGACCAACCAACTACGCTGTCACTGGACCTCCAATGGACAAATTGACCAAGAAAGGCAACCTACACCCTCCTGGACGAAGAATAGGATCACAAACACACGTCACAGGCACAGCAGCAAGACTAGTGTAACCTATCTTCCTCATATTCACCCACGAGAAAGAGCGGAATAATCCGCTCCTCGTGACGAAGTCAGCGTCAACCGCGGAATAGTCCGTCAGCTCTCTCTGACGAAAAAAAACTAAAAAAATTACTCACTAATGTCCCTTACAAAAAACTGTACAGACCAACCAGAAAAGAAACCTAAAAGCATTCCTTCCCCAAACCTGCTTTAGTAAACAGCCAAGAGAAAATATATGTAAAAAAATTTTAAATCCTAGCGTCAACCGTCAGCGGAATATTCCGCTCTCCGGAAAAAAATTCCTCTGTTGTTGTTGTTGTGGTATTCAATCATAGGACTGGTCTGATGCAACCCTCCATGATAACCTATCTTGCGCAAGCCTTTTCATTTTAGCATAACTACCACATCCTACATCCTCCCTCAACCATCATGTCTCAAAACGTGGTCGAAGTTCACCATATTGTTCTACCGCACTTTAAAGCACGAAGTAAGGAGCCGGAAAAAAAAAATTAAACCATCTGGGGTTAAACGTTCAAGGTTTTTTCCCTCCATAAACCGGACCCAGCTGCTTTAATAAACTGAACAAAAAAAACATCTCACATTCATTTAAACGGCGACCGCGGATTATTATACCCTTGAGCAAAATCCACACCCTCTCTTTTAATGACCAGAAACGAGTCACCGAAAAAATTAAAGTTTAATTTCTTCATAAACCAAACCCAGCTACTTTAATAAACTGGACAAAAAATAAATAAATAAATCTCACAAATTTAAACTTTGACCGCGGAATATTCCGCCCTTCTCTTGGAACATCCTCGACCATTCCTCTACTGTCCCCTTTAAGGAGCCAGAACAGAGCCATCCAGATATATTATTAAACCATCAGGGGGCGCTACACATTTAAATATATATTTCTTCTTTTTCAATAAACCGTTCTCAGCTGATTTAATAAACAGCACCGAAAAAATATTAAAGCAGGAGCGTCAAGCGACCGCGGAATATTCCGCTCTCAGGCCAAAATCCACCCTCAGCCATTCCTTTAAAGAGCAACACACACCAGCCATAAAAGTGCAGAAAAAAAATGTCTAGGGGCAGGGGTAACGTATTCATAGCCGAAATTACTGGAAGAAGACTCGCCTTTACCCCTTTCCTAGTCACTTAGTACTAAGCTGGAGGAGGAGTAGAAAGAAACCTCTCACAGGGGCGTCTTACTCGTAAAGGAAAAATTAAGTGGAACATATGTAGGTGATCCTTGCGAAGTGGAAAACATCACCTTTAATCTAACAAGGCCATAGTTTTGAGCGATTTTAAAATGAACGACGATGAAAAAAAACAGCAGTAACACCAATTTTTTTTCCACGAGAAAATAAAATAAGACAAATCTTGTAGAAGAACGCAGAGTGACCAGGACAAATACAATATTAAAATACATAATTCTCTGAAACGCTGAAAAAAATAGTTTTTCATGGGCATATAACTTATCATCATCACATCCGCTCAACCAATATGTCAACATGTCACTGAACCAATCAAGTTGTAATTAATATATATATATATATAAAGACGACCAAAAAAGTCACATTTAAATACATCACTTTTTATTCACTCATTATTTATATAAAACGTGATATATTTAATGCTGACTTTCTGGTCGTCTTTTTATTTATTGTATATTTTAAGGTCAGAAACCTATGTTGTAATATATATTGTATACTGAGATTTACGTATCTATTTCAGGGACTAAACACACACACGCATAGACAGACACGTAGAGCAAATTTGACGAAATAAATTCTGGAATTTAGTAGAGAGAGAGAGAGAGAGAGAGAGAGAGAGAGAGAGAGAGAGAGAGAGAGAGAGAGAGAGAGAGAGAGAGAGAGAGAGAGAGAACCACGTGGCGAGTGTTTGTAATTTTCCCTTCTCCAGGGTCGTTTTAATTTACTGAGAGGGGCGAATGAGTGAATGAGGGGTGCTTAAATAAAGACAAAAGTGGACTCTGCCCTCCACCAAATGTGGAAATCTTTCTTTTATTTACATTTAATTATTTACTTTCCTTCGTCTATTACTTATTAAAATGGTTATAATAATTACCTTCCATCGTAATATGTAATGATGATAATTTACGTCATCATCCTTTCTTTAAATAAGGATGGGAGGAAAATTGTTTTTCCTTTTTCCTGTCTCCCACCCTCTAAGAAATTAAATTTTGTAAACGATTTCGTGTTTCCCACATTGTAATCCAAAGATAGGGGGAAAAATGTCGCATTACGATTAGGAGATTATAAAAAATAACACTGGACGGAATATAATTTAAATCCGAACAACTTTAACACCGAAAAACAAAAATCCAAAATGTCCCAAGAAAAGCTTTAAACTTATTGTCTGTTAATATACTCACACACAGGTACAAACATACAATAAATAAATTTCCCAATAAAGTCACAATTAATTATATTAAAACACGCCAATAACAGAAAATACAACGTTTCCATTCCAAATTTGGCATCGTCATCCGACTACTATATTAACAAAAAAAAGATAAAAATGAGACCCAAAACGTTCTATATATATTGTATATAAAATAAACTCCTCAGGATTTTAGGACATCTATAGATAGATTCGATCCCATCGACGTATGTATATGTGTCAAAGATACTTTCAGTATTAAAAAAAAGGGTTCCACTAAATTGTTTATAATACAAACAAAATTTTAAATATCTATTCAAAGAGGCGTAAACGTTATACTCATTCATTTATTAAAAAAATTCCTTGATGATGTCTCAATCTTGGGAGTCGAAACGTTGTCTTATTATTATTATTAACCTATCATAATCCACATTTTTAATAGTATTGGATTGAAATTTTAAGAAAAACTACCAATTAACAGACAAATGATTAAAGTTTAAATCAATAAAAACAGCGGGCCAATAAGTCAGCAATTAAATTTTATCACCACTTAATTAACCCAAATACGACGTTTCGTCTCCCTGTTTTGAGACTTCATCAGGCATAAAAATTTTGCAATTCATTATCTTCACTTCATGGCGCACACTTTTTTTTTCTTTCGGCCGAGGGAGCCTGATGAAGTCTCCAGAAAAAAAAGGGAGGAGACGAAACGTCGTATTTGGAGCAATTAAAGGGTAACAAAACTTAATTGTCTGACTACTATTGGCCGTCCTTCTTTAGGTCGATTTAAACTTGAAGACAGAAAAATTGTGTTTGAAATTATGCGTTCAATTCTTACGACGTTTCATTCTCACTATTGGAAAAGTCTTCATCAAGGTAAATTCTACTCTCAGGATGTTACTACACGAAATAAAAGAGAAAAAAACCGAACAAAAAATATTTAATTAACAACATTTAGTGATAGAATATCGGTAGCCCTTTAAATGAGTCTCAGTTACCATCCAGATCATTCATAAATAATAATTACTAATATTGTTAATTTATCCCCCTTTAAAAAGGCACATTTATAAGAACTAAAATATATTAGAGGAATATGGCAGTGAAAGGGGGAAAAATGTAACGACGTTGATAAATTCCTGACATCAAGTAAAGTAAATAATAAAAAAATAAGATCCACGATACGTTGTATTTTAAAAAAAAAGATGTAAGGATGTTGATAAATTCATAAATTAATTTTCTGACGTCAAATAAAGTAAATAAGAAAAAAAACTAAGACGGACGAAACGTTGTATTTATATGAACTGAATGTGCATTACATTTGTTACCTGACATAATTTGGCAGTAATTTATTAATTTAATGATATTATTTTATAACTATTAGGAGAGACTGATTTGAAACACGTTCCAACACAATATAACTCGTAATCAGTCGTACCAACCAAATTTTCATAATCGAAAAGGAGGAACGTTTTCTTCCCCTACACATGTCGACCAAATCACAACAACGTTACTTCAGAATTATATTTTCATAACGATATTAAATAGAAAGAAAGAAAGAGAGAGAGAGAGAGAGAGAGAGAGAGAGAGAGAGAGAGAGAGAGAGAGATACAGGAAAATTTAGACATTTTATCTTCTTTTTTAAGAAAATAAATATATTATGGTATAAACTGTATGAGTATTTTTTGGGTAGTAATATCCTGACGAGATGGTAACTGTAAGGACGAAGCCTTCTGGGAATAAAACAAAAAAAACCTTGGGGTGTCGGTCGCCTTAGAAAATAAAGACGTCGAGCGATATTATTATTATTATTATTTATAATCGAATTCAAGTCGAATTATTCAGACTTTAATGGTCGACTTATTTATTTCGTCGATACCATAGCATCAGATAAATAAGTTTTATATCAACAAATTGACAATCCCGTGAAGGCAAGATTCTCTGTTTGAGAGGATTGGTTTCACGGTTTAAACACTGATGTGATATAGTTAGCACGCCTCCATTGTCGTCAAGCACTCGTGCATGTAAAGACTGGGGGGGGGGGGGATAGTGTAGTGTGGTTGTGCCGAATCCCCGGGTGAATGAGAGGAGCCCCGAGCCCACGCACTTGCGTATGAATGGCGGCGGGCTTCGAGTATTGATCCGCAAGGGGGCAGCCTAGTCCACAGGCGCGATCAGCTGGCAGGCAGACAGACACTACCTGTTAGGACGGTAACACACAGACAGACAGTCCATCACAACAGGGGGGTGTTGGACACACACAAGCGTCGATTCGATTCGGATCGGTTCGATTAGTAGGTCGCACACGCTGGTGAGGGCCGCGAGTGAGGGGCCTACCTGTGATGGGGGGCGGCTCGACGACGGTGGACGGCCCGAAGAAGGACGGGATGTCTCCGGAGGTGGTGACCGGGGTGTTGAGGTCCCCGGGCTGGGCCTCTGCCGCGGCCTCTGCGGCGAGGTCTCCCGACGCGGAGGCGGCGGCGGTGGCCGCGGTGGCCGGGCTCGACGGCTGCGACGCGTCCTTGCCGCTGTACAGGCACGTGTCGAAGCTGAGCACGTTGAAGTGGTGCGCCGCGGCGGCGGCGGCGGCGACGGCGGCCGCGCTCTCGCTCAGAAACAGCTGCGGGTGCGGGTGGTGGTGGTGATGGTGGTGGTGGTGGTGGTGCGGGGGCGGCGCCAGCGTCTCCACGGCGTCCATGATCATGGTCGTCGGCGGCGTGCTAGCGCTGGAGGGTCCGCAGCCTGCGGGACAGTCAGAGACCAGTGTGTCGGCGGCCGGGCCTTCGTCTGTAATGTTTAGGAGGGCGACGTCGTCGTCGGCGTCGAAGGGCGGCGGCGGCGGCGGCGACGGCGGAGCGGAGGCGTCAGGCGCTCCCGGCGAGTCGGACGTCGTTGAGTCCGAGGCGGAGGCGAACAGATGGCAGGTCCAGGTTGCCGGGGGCGGGAGGAGGGGGAACAACAACACACAGCCGGTAGCCGTCAGGGTTGCGAACAGTCAAGGTTAGAGCTGCAGATTCCGAAAGGCCGACGCTCGCGCGACAATGGCCACCTTTCACGGCGCGGTCTGCTCCTACACTAGCGCGCAGGACGCTCGCAGCACCAGTTTTATGAATGAAGCTTCTGTCCCATATTTGGAAGTCGCAACGACGCGCGCCAGCCAATCGGCACGCCCGAACCGGCTCGCTCCGTTCCCCTCCCCTCCCCTACATCCCCCCTCCTCCTCCTCCTGCCGTCCCCTCCGCCCCCTTCCACTCCACCGCCGCCGCCGCCGCCGCCATCGAGTCTCCCCTCCACCGCGACGCGTAATCATGACGTCAGCGCGTGACGTCATCGACCAGATATAGCTGCCGATGTGGTATTTGTGGTTTTGATGAATAAAATAAAAAAAGAGAGAGAGAGAGGGGCACAAACTATCGACCGATTAATCGCGACAACTCCGCTCAAGTCGATAGATACACTTACATTACATTACATTACATTACACACACCACACCGTGCAATGTAGCTCAGTGGTTAGTACGTCGGCGCGCACTTTACCGCACCGACCTTCGACGCTCCTACAAACACAGTCTCACACACACACACACACAGCATACAATTTAAAAATGTCGAAGGAGCAGTGACGTAGTCATTCATACGTCCTCCACCACACATGGCGCGTCAGAATTAAACGTCTTTACAATTAATCAAATAACAATAATTAACACATACTGGTCGTATCGACGTTTCGTCACCACGATTGTTCAATTTTCATAAAAAGAAAAAGATAGATGACAAACAAATGTACAAAGCAACAAGGAAACCTCCAACAGAATATTGCAACGAAGAAACAAAAAATCACACTTTGTGTGCAAAATTAATTGGTGGTACATTCAGATCACCAGAGTCCCTCACAGCCGAGACATGGTTCTTTTTGTTCGAGTTGTGTGTCTGCGTCTGTCTGTTGGTAAATCATTTATTCCTCAGGTTGTTGAACCTTAGAAGGCCACTCGTTGGTTACAGGGACGTTATTGAAAAAAAAAACAATATTTATAAATAAAAAAACTGACAAATTTCATAAAAAGACAGACCAAAAGTCTGCCTATAAACTTATCACTATTTATTCAAAGGTGACGTTCCGTCTCCATTTCGAGACTTCCTCAGGCGTAAAATTTAGCAATAGACCATCTCGGCCGTAACAGATGGTCCATGCGCGACACTAAATTATTCACGTGTCAATTCAACAATCTAAGGAGTAAATGTGATGTATTGCTAACTTTTATGCCTGAGGAAGTCTCAAAATGGAGACGAAACGTCGCTTTTGAATAAATAGTGATAAATTATAGCCAGACTTTTTGGCTGCGTCTTTATTTATTGTAAATTTTAAAGTCAGAAAATTATGTTGTTATTTAGTACGACTGAACAATCACTAATTAATGGAAGCAGAGTCACTTTAGATTGAAAGTTTTAAAGACTAAAGACGATCTGTTGGCTACCAAAATAATAATAATAATAATAAAATAAATAGAAGGGGGGGGGGAACCTTGATCAGACTCAGGGGCCTTCTGGCTTTCCGGGCGGATCTCCTAACCAATGAGCTAGTCCGGAGTCGACGCCTGGACCCGACGCGAGACACCAAAAAAAATTTTTTTTTGTTAATCCACTGTCATGTAAATATAACACCAATTATTAATAATGGTGGGAAAAACCTATCACATTCTGCATTTCTCGATCCCTTACCGAGAACAAGTCACCTTTTACGCCTTCAACCCCTATTATTCTGTGACCCATTTAACACGACGCTGGCGAAAGTTGTCGACATTGAAGGGGAGCGAAAGGGATGCTAATGTCCCCTGCCCTTAAACCACGCCCCCAAGAGATTATTATTTTTTTCCCTATTTTACTTTTACAACACTTTGTACTGGAAACCTCTCCAATCCCTTTAAGGAAATTTCTCAAAAAATTTATACTCCATTAGAAAAAAAAATAATTAAGAAATTTTGCTGAAATCTCCTAAAAATTTTGCTTTGATATATTTTATCATCATGATGCAACAGACAACCGGGAAACGAAAGAGTAACCCACCAGGGTAATAGTATTATTGGGTACTTCTTAATGGGTGCAGGTAAATTGATTCCCCCTCCCCCTTCCCATCGAGATTCGTCCATTTTAGGTAATGAAGTCACTCTTCCCTCCCTCCCCAATCCACAAAACAATCCCTTTGGCACTCCATCAGGCAACAAAAATTTTTCGGTTGATGGAATCATGAACGGTGAATCCTTGATGTGTTTCCTTTTTCTTCTTCGGATGGACACGAAACGTCGCACGCCACATAAATTTTTATTCATAAAATGTTTCTTGCCGCATTGAGGCCCTGTGCCATTTATTAAATTATCTAACGTCATATAAATTATCTTATATTTTATTACATAATTCTTTGTTTTTTTTAAAAAAAATAAAATAAGATAAATCTAAAGGCAAAACATTAAGAAATAAAAAATTGGTATCCTGGGGCATCTTCAAGCCACTTTTAACACTCCACTACAGTGTTCCGACAGCTTCTGGGTGAACAAACCAACCAACAAACATCGTCGTCATAAGGGCGGAGAAAAATTTCTAATATACAATCCATCCCTTCCCCCCTCCCCCACAAAAAAAACTTATCAGGTATCACAAGCGACAGGCTGGACTAGACAACCTAAGGTACCTAATAACAACCGAAATAATATATTTTTTTATTGTGTTTAGAGCAACTATAATTGGTATCCAAAAAAGCTACTGACGACAATTTCAAGGTTCAATAAAAGGCCCGCGATTTCTTTCCCCCTTTTGGTAGAATAATAATACGGGAAATTAAAAACGACTAGTCGTAGTGAATACATGCAAGCCTGAGGGGTTGGAACATTTACTGGCATCCTTGCCATTAGGTTGGAGAAGAAAAAAAAGAAAAAGAAAGAGAGAGACAGAGAAAGAGAAAGAGAGAGAGAGAGAATATTTGATCTTGAGTAATGAGTACACAGACCCAAGAAAAAGTATATAATCCAGACGGGAACCTTGTATCGACTGTACTCGATATTAATAAGGACAGGAAAGAGAGACAAAAAGCGACCGACTTACCCGAGGAGTACAGGTACCTTGTAAGGTTTGGAGGCACCGCCCCCTTCATCAGATAGTTTTGGAAGATATTTTCCAGTGATCTGGTGAGTCACCTACTTTCTATCTCTCTTTCCTCTCCGTATTAATTCTTTTAATTAACTTGGCAATGTCATTTTCTGACGCATGTATATATGTACAAAAATAATTTCAAAGATCAATGGATAGTCTGTGAGGAATAGCTTCGTTGATAGTTCCCTGATAGAATTACGAAACAAAACCAAAAAATAGGAAGGTTTACAACTGACCATAGGGATGATATGGACTGGGAAGGGGGAGGTCGAAATAAAAATCTTTGTCGCATTTTGAGTGTCCGTTGCCAGTTCCTGGAGACTCTGAGACGACGCCCGTTACACGTTATCGACCGACCCACCCCAACATGCCGATGTTTTCTTCTCCCTCCTCTCCCCCCTCTCTCTCTCTCTCTCTCTCCCAACAAAAGGACAGAAAAGACTAGAGCCGAGCTGGTCAATGAATGGCCGTAGTCGGCGCTCAGCTTTAAGTCTAATCGATATTAAGTTGGCGTCGCAACTCTCTTGTATTGCGGCACAAACGGATTCAGAGAGGCAGCTCAAATAGATTTCTCCCCCACCCCCCCAACCACCCCCCACCCTCCTCTCTCTATCTCTCTCTCGCGCCATCTATCTCGGTATCTTGCTTGCGTAAACGATGATTATTTCATCAGTTGCGTGTTATGTGAAACAGTTTCGATATCTCGCATCAACCTCCCCCTCCCCTCTACTTCCCCCTACTCCCCTCCCCCCTGAGGTCGTCGTTTCTCCTGTTTTCCCCACTTTTTTTTTCGCACGTCGTGTACGTGTGAATTAATTCAACATCGTTCCACGTCACCACATAAATAATTCGCCGAGTCGAATAATTCTCTTTCATTGTAACTTTTTAAAAGTGATATCCGCCCTCTACTAAAGGTCCGACGACGACGACGACTACAGGCACGACAAATTTCAATCTGACACCAAGTTAATTTACAAGTAAAATTTTCCGACCACTTTAAGACTTTATTTTTAAAAAATTTCCAAAGAGGAAAATAACATACATAAAGGAAAAATATTAAGAAATAAAACGGTATCCTAGAGAAGCTTGAAGATAGCTTGGTTTAACCTCGATAACAGAACATTTATCTAATATTATTCACCCGAGATTCATTCAAGAAAAAAAAACAAATAAAGGACTGAATAACCTAGTTTTGTCACAAAAATTAAACATCCTCAAGGATTCTATTTCTATCGAATGACAGACTATACTTTAGATGTACATAGACGCAAAAAAAACTATCAGTATCGATTTAAAATAAAAAAACAAGTGAAAATGAATAATAAATGATTTAATCAGCCTCTTTGTCAGTATTTTTTATAATTTACATATCGCGACGTTTCGTCTCTGATTTGAGACTTCTTCGGGTAAAAATTTAGTTGTACACGGAACTTCACGAGTCCTTCGGCCTAAGTTTCATATACAGTTAAATTTTTACCTGAAGAAGTCTCCAAATGAGAGATGAAACGTCGTTATATTTAAATTATGAAAATACAAAGAGGCTGATTAAATCATTTATCGTCAGAAAATATATTTAAAAATATAAATTTTCATTAATTCTGAAAATTCCAGGTCTAAAATTAGAAGTATATCTGTTCAATAATAGATATGACAATATGAAGGCATGCACAACATATCAAGGATTAATAAATATTAAAAGAGCTTGTAAGTCGGAAAAAGATTAAAATACTTAATAAATTATTTAAACAAAAGTTCGCACACGCCATTTCGATCCTAAATTTTGGTGAAATACAACTAACAATTTACCAATTCCCTCTACATATTTGGCTGTGTACAAGTTTTAAATTCAGATTGAAATGTGTATTCCACAGATTGTGAAGAAGTTGCGAATATGCGCCGAAACGTTCGTTGATTAAAAATAAAACTGTCTGACAAAAAAGAAACCGGTTGAAAATGATTTCATTTAAATTAACAGCTATTAAATTTAATGTTACGTTATATATCCACCTTTAATTAGTTTGATATTTTTCTTTCATTCATTCACAAAGCAAGCTTCCCAAGCTATGAAGTTTGATCTACAAGGACTAAGGTCTGTTGAAAGGTGATCAAGTTCCCTTTTTATTATTAAAAATAGTAATTTAAGATTCAATTTAAATAATATTGATTCGAGTAATAATTTGCTTTTTTTACCAATGTACAATTATAACGATAGTTTGTGATGTTTAAATTACTTTTGTCTCTTTATTTGAGGATAACTCAGGCACGTGACCGAAAGCTCCTCTACACATTTTAAAACAATAATCTTATAATCAAAATTAATAAAAAATAATTTGTATATAAATTGAGAATGGTATAAAAGCAAGGATATCTTTCCCCGTCTATGATCTCGCAAAATATTTAATTTTAATATTAAAACTGATTCGTTCCCCTCTTGAGGGCCTAGGCCTACCGAGGCGGCTGCGGACTGGATTTGGGTAGTTTTAATGTAGAACACCATTTTTAAAAGAAAGGTAAAACTGCCCGATTTGCGACCGAATTGAATCGATTCCAAATGAATGCACTAGGTTGAGGCTGAGGAGTAGGAGGATTGTTTACGCTTCCACCCTGGAGAAGAGTCCACGGATCGGTGCGTTACTTTACAACTCTCCCGAACAGAAGAGGGAGGCCAAGGATGGAAAAAAAACTCTAAGCGCACTAGGCGAGGACGAGGGTTGTGCTAGTTACGAGGAAATGAAAAGGCTTGCGCAAGATTAGTTAGCAAGGGCAACAACAGTAACAGGTGACGTAAGTCACTTTGACAGGGAGGGGGAGAGGGGGAGAGGAAGGACTATCACAGGTCTACTCCGGTTTCAGTGCAGAGGACTGACCGACGACAAACTCTAATCCCGGTAAAGAGGGGAATTAATTACCCACAGACCGGAGAAGAGAGAAAGAATTTTTTTTTTGGTTAACAGGCTACTTGAGGGTGATCCTGAAACAGGCAACTCCCCTTTAATAGCATAGGAAGGTGAATTGAAAAGCGGGGATGCGGAAGGTAGAGCAAGGTAGCCAAGGAAGGGTTAACTAGGGCCCCCGGGCTATGGTTTAAAAAATTGCCCAGAAATGGTAGATTTAGTATTAGTTCTGACTGCGACAGAAGGCCGCGCTTTCTCGTTCAGGTCATCGCTCAAGACGCAGATAACGTCCTACGGGTTGCACCTCTCTGGTGGTGGTGGTCGTCGTCTTCTTCTTCTTCTCCCCCCGCTCCCTTCGCCCAATCGATTTCTCTATTTTTTCCCCTCCCCCTCCCCGCAAGATCGCGGTCCGTCGACGACGACGATGACGACGTCACAACCCGTGTGTGTGTGTGTGTGTGTGTGTGTCGGGGCCGCGAGCCTGCAAGTCCATTTTTGAAGCGGCTCCAGGGAAGCAAGGCAGCCAGCGCCACTGACTCAGGACTCAAATAAACCCGGCCAGCTAACCTGTGACGTCGCGTTATGTAACCCACCAACAGACCGTCCGTGTGTGATGACAGCATCGCCTTGGAATTAGAAGTGAAGCCTTTCGCTCACCGACGCGGAGGAGCTTTGCCAACACTCGCGGGCTTTTTTTATAATCTCCGTTTCTCTCTCTCTCTCGCGCGCTTCTATTTTAAATTTAGAAGCGGCCCGCGTCTATTCTTAGCCGGTGGGCAATCGCGTAGGCGTGACTGAGAGAGGTTTTTATAAACACGCTGGGCCGGTCATGCATGCGTGTGACGCCGTCGCCGCCGTCGTCGTGGTCGTCGCTATCGGACGGACGCTGGTGCTGCAGCCTGCCTGCTGTATTATTAGCACAGCTGATAGCGAGCGAGCGACCGGGTGCGCTGCTGACGTCACGCTTCATTCATGCTCGTGCAAGTCGACTCCATCGACCCGCGCCTGCCCTGTCCCTGTCTTCCCTCCCTTGGCCAGGCTCAAGGTCACGGCCAGCAGCAGCCGCCGCAGCCCTGCGCAGTGCTTCTTCACCCCCGTCCCTCGCACGCTCGGCGCCATTGCCGCCGCCGTCGCAGTGCTCCTTCGCAACTCCCGGCCCATTCCAGAAATCTCTAAAAATGAATTCTTAATTACATCCCTCTTCATTACAAACAGATTACAGCACTAACAAATGGCGACCGCGGCCGACAAGTTCCCGTCACGAACCAAGGCATATCTGGCTGGCCTGGGGGGGATCAGGACTGCGGCCACCACTTCACGATCCATAACATTTTTAGAGGAGGAATGAACCTATTTGTATTCATAGAGAAAATGAAACACGAAGTTACAGCTTCCCGTACGGCGGCAGTCAAACCGACACTAGACGGACTTGATGGCGTTTCCTTTGAGACAAACCGACAGTACCATTGCAGTAGGTCGCGAGGGGGGTGAGGTGGTGGTGAAACAGCGCATGGGCGCAAAACCTTAGTAAAATAATAACCGATGGGCGGCCAGCCATGGTGTGACGGCGATGTGTCCGGTTTCGAACTGGCTCTCAAAATTAATGACGGTGAGACGGCACACTGATTTGCTCTCGGCAAGTCGTGGCTGGTGGAAGGTGTATGGAACTGGCGACCGCGCCCTCAGGGATATTTTATGAAGTTCATCGCTCCAGAATTTTGGTAATTTTATATTAAATTACCCGGCGCTGAACTAACCTCAACTAAATAATTGATCGACGGCAGAGCACATATATAATGACAAAAATAAATAAATAAATCTATAGCTACAATATCCTGGACGTCCGTTTATTTACAGGTGAATTAACGTCCATCACCGATCAAACACTTCAGTAATTGACTGGGGGAAGAGAAATACAATACATGTCTTACTTTCAAGAAGAATTCTCCACAACCAAGCCGCGTCATCATTTTCAATATAATTCAAGAGAGTGAATACAGTTCAAAATTATCAATAAATTGAGCAAACAAAAAAAAATCTCTCACGATGGTTGCCACGATTTGGCGCGCTTCATCGGATCGACGGCGGAATGTTATCTTACACGACACCTTCCCGAATTTGGAGCGAGATAGATTCCCCCCGGTAATCTTGATCCCAGTGACCCATGACGGAAGAAACATTCTGTGTTGTGAGAGAACGGCGTGGGGGTGGCCTTCAAATTCCCCTTTCCTAGGCTATTAAATGGGAACCTCTGATGTAGCTAGTTCTGAACTGATTAATAAGGCTTCATATACTCACATCAATCTTACCAGTCACCAATCACTAAAGCAGCGGAGGGAGGAAGATTAAGAAGTTAAGTCCTACTATGAAGGGAACCACACGACGAGGAGGGAATAACCAAAGCTGTAGTGCATCCGATTTGTTCAATTTCCGTGAGGGACCAGTAGTTGCCGTACGACGTTCCTGCAGGAACTCCTCCATGCTTCAACAAATTCTCCGCCTTTAAGAAAGTCCACGTAACCACCACCACACGTGTCTGTGTCTCTCTTTCCCGTCCCTCCGGGTGTAATTCCGCGCACCGCGACTTGTCAGAGTGGCCACGAGGCTCCCGATTTCGCGCGTAGCGTCACAGGTGGCTTGGGGAGACCAGGGAGAGAGGCTGAGAGAGAGAAGGCGCGGATAGATAAATTGGGAGTGGCGCTCTGAACAAAGAGTGTCTTCTGGAGAACCGGTTCTTTGGGTGTATCCCACGCGTGCAGTCGGGCCGGTCGCCCCGCTTGCATATAACTTATATGGTGTAAAGTGTGTGTATTATGTAAGCCTATAAACGGACGAATAATTATCGGCGAGAGGAGGAGGGGGGAGGGTATGTCAGAGAGAAAAAGGGGGGGGCATGTGGGGGGGGGGGACAGGACCGCACCCAAAGCTCATTCACTTCCCCTGAGCGTGGGCCGGGCCTACAGAGGTGGGAAAATTTATGTAAATTTCTCCCCGGGCCCCGGAGTATGTAATTTTCCATAAACAAAATTTCGGGCTATACAAAATGCTTAACGCCTAACAAATAGGTTATATTATAGCCCATATAGTCGTAATCAAATATAAGTGGATACCCCTTCCTCCTCCTCCTCCTCGGTGGAGACGGGTCCCGAAGTGTCCACGTGCGGCGAATTCAAAAGACGTCGATACACCACCTTCGGGGCGCTCCGCACCGTTAATTAACCGTCGTAAATTTGGGCGTGTAAAATATAAAAAAAAAGTTAGGTTTCAGCCAAGCGTATTTCCGAGGCTTTCCTCCTCCCACCGAAGAAGGAATTGAAAGGACTCTGAAGATAAGGCCCGAGGAACGACACCGGGAAGTGAAAGACCACGTGACAGGGCGCCATTATCGCGCACGTACAAATACGATACGCGTAGTAAACGGTTCTTTATCTCGGCCTTTGGCGCCGCCTCCGCCGCCGCCACTTGTCAGTGGCATTCCATCGGAATCAGCATCCGATTAGAGTGATTCACCGGTTATCTCCTTTCAAATATGCGTACGACTACTCGACACAGTCAGATAACCGACAAAGACGACGACGATGCTGCTGCGTCCGGATCTGTTACCTGACGGCGTCTCCAATCTCCTGCAGAACTCAAGCGCCGACTTCCTGCGAGGAAATTACTTCACAACTCACACACACACACACACACACGATTAGATTTAGTTTTCGGTGAGCGCGGTGTGAAGAAGCGACGTCGATAAGAACGCGATTCGTACGTAAATTATCATTTGATCTGAGACCCAAGACGACGTAGAAAACACGGTACGCGAGGGTCACTCGGGTAAACGGTCCTCCGTGAGCGTGGACCAGCCGATATACCATTAGTACAGCCAATTTGTCAGCAAACGATTTTATGTTAAATAAATAAAGACGTCCGATAACTCAGAATATAAAGTAACTATTATTTATATAACATAAATACGACGTTTCGTCTCCGTTTCGAGACGTCATCAGGCATATTGGAGGAGGATACAAGGAAGTAGTAAGAAGAATTCTGAAAAATCAGATGGGTGGATAGGGTGACTAACCAGGAAGGTGGAATCAGAATAAGAGAAGACAGAACACTATAGAGGACTTTGAAGGGATAGATTAATAAGCCACGTTTCGAGACGTGACGGTTTTGAGCAAAGTGAACAGAAGGGGGACGCCCGCCAAGGATGGAATACGTTGTGGGATGTTGTAGTTATGCAGAGAATAGGTCAGCACCAGGCCAGTCGAAGGACTGGAAAATACAACAATTTCGGCCGAAGGCTGATTTGTACCTCCGTTTCATCAAAGGAAATAACTCATAGCCCACCTCGTGTGGCCTAGTGGATGGCGTCGCTGCCTCACAACACACGGCTCAAGGGCTTGGACGTTTGTGACGTCATGGTCACGGAGACGGAGATTAAGGACCGCTGACCACGTCACACTACAAATTCGGAATGTATGTCACACGGAAGGCCCCTGAATGGGCTGCAGAACCGTGGAAGAAGAAGAAGAAATAAATAATATTTAACAAGAAAGTTGTGAAATTATCGAGACTGTTTAAAAATTCAAGGGAATGAATAGAAAATGTGAGTCTATAAGACAGTGGGAAAACTGAAGGTGATGATGAAAAGGCTCAGGGAGACTAATACAGACTTTGGGCAATGGCACAAGGGAATAAATAGTGCGAAAAGTAAAGGTGATGATGAAAAGACTCAGGGAGACTGGATTAATGTCACAGAAACATAAACTGACACTTGACAAGCTGATCCTTCTCCAGCACTTTGAGCGTCTCTCTTCCAGCCCTACTGCCCGTCCTCCTCCAATCACACAAGGTTGTCCACGCTGACAGTTTATTTCCAAGAACCAGAAAAGTAAAATGCATTTTTCTAGGACATTGGCGAAACTGATTAGACGGCTGAGAGAAGTGGACGACGTCTCCCACAACTGGCCGATTTTGACACTAATAGCTCTTACATCCGGCGTACTTTCCAATTAAGGCGATTTGAATGGAAAACGATGAAGACTAGTGACGGGACTGGGGGGAAGCGGAAGAAACGGAAGTACCAAAGACCTGGACGAGGCGTCGAGTCCCTGCCGATGGAGACGAGCCTCCAATAAAATCGATCGAGAAAAATCCAAACAATAAAAACACCATTGAAGGTTGGGGAAATCAGTGGATTAACTGATTACGGGTGTCGAGGAGCGACCGACCTTTCATCAAGGGGGCTTCCTTCCTCGGGGCGACCGTCCAACTGCAGATTAAATTGGTTTCATAGGTAATTCAGACGCTGGCCGTCACTAATTGGAAACCAGCGTCTCTTAACTAACGACGACGCGGGTCTCTGGGTGCCCGGCGATGTCTGCTACAGAGTTTAGTTAGTCGCTTTTGTCAAAACGCGAGTGAAACATAAGCCACGAGCCCCCTACTTTATGACGTCATAACCACCGCCATTGTAAGCAAGTGCTACCAAATTTGATGTTAAAAATAAATAAATAAAAATAGCTGAGCGAAAAAAAGTAATATCTTAGTTTGTAAAACCCATCGAATGTATAAAAAGGATGGAAGCAGCTACTACTTGCCATAGTTTTCCTCTCCCTCCATATTAGAGTCCCCCTCTTTCATCCTATACCACTCTAATGCAAACCTCTATTTTTTTGTTAATTAGTTAGTCTACAGGTTTAAATTTAACGTCTGTTGTATATAATTAAACAAATCGATGATCTTGTACAGACTTTATTATGTAAATTTACTCCTAACAACGTTTCGGCATGTTTTTATGCCTCCTTCGGGGTTTTTCCTCCCTGTAGAGGAAAAATGTATAGAAAGTTAACCCTATGGAGCCGAATTTGAGACACATATATTTAAAAATAAATAAATATGGTAGTAAAAACTTATCACAACAGTGACAAAACATAACTGAAAATTACATCAGAAGGGCAACAATATGGTAGAGATCCGAGGCAACAAGTAACACTTCAACTCATTTGACGGATAAACATCTCGCATGGCAGGCACCGAGTATCCTATTGTAGGTTCTCTTTAGGCTAGGGCCTTTCAATGCGACAGAGTATCAAGAGGGACAAGCGTGAAGTCGCGGAGCAGATGACGACTTTAGACCTTTTTTCATGGCCTGAACGAGAAAAGGAGGGGGAAGGGGGAAACAGCCTGAAAATTAAAAAAAAAATTATGATGATCAGTGAAATTTCACGGCAATCGCGGATACAGTATAAATTCACTTGGGACATTCCTTGACCTCAAAGGGTAGAAGGAAGGAAACTAAATATTCAAAAGAAGGACACAAACCTTATTTTGAAGGGGGAAAGGCGGGTGACCGGCGTTAAACCCCCAAAAGTTTCACGGCAAAGGGATGAAGAACGGTATAGGAACGCCAAAGTGCGAATCTTATAACTCGCAGTGTGTTTAACCAGGTCGAGTAAATAATGACTCGTGACCGTCGCGGCGATCAGTCGGCCAACTGCCTCCTTTAACCGGTGGAGACATGGAGAGGGGAATGCTGCGACCCCCACAGCAGACTCGTCTCCCGCGTGAGAATAGTACCCAATAGCCCGACCTACATGATGCAGCTTTTCTAGGGGTTTTCCCCGCATCTCTTTAAGTGAAACACCGAGTGGGATCCTAAAACTATAGCAATAGTCAACCAACCCTTGGCTACCTTCCACATCCCCTCCAATTCCCTTCCTATGCTATTAAAGGGAAGTTGCCTGCTTCAGGATCACCATCATGTAGCCAGTTAACCAAAAAATAAATGCATTGCCTTTTAATTTTTGTTTAGATAAAAAAGTTACATTTACTCGAAGAATAGACGGCCGCTTTTCCATTCGGCTATTCTGTTTCTTTAACAGGAGAGAAGTTTAAAACAACCAAGTAGGAATATCTTTTTTTATTGGGGTTTCCGCACGACGTCTTTTCACATCTTCATGACCGATAAGGGGTTTATCTCGGTTCCGCTCAAACCTTACTCAATAATTTATCTACCCAATTCATTAGCAGAGGCAGCCAATTGATATGACGTCACACACAGGAACCAAGCACTTCGCTGGATTTTCTGGTGGACAGAGCTGCCTGCCACACCATGTTGTTCCTCTCTCTCTCTCTCTCTCGCCCGTCAGTCCGTCCGCCACGTTGTAACCACTAAATATAAGCAGAGTAATGAGCGAAGTCACGACTGGAGGAGATTCTCTGCGTCACCAGTCCGAAATACAAGCGTGAGAAATCCCTGACCGGAAAGAAATCAGCGGACTCATCTTCACACCACACGTTACCAATATCCCACCGCTAAATTAACTGCCAAGTAAAGGATCGGCCAATCCTAAAAACGTCCCATCACCGTCTCACCTAAAATGCCAACTGGAAATATTTTCTTAACCTTGCAAAACAAAACCCGCGGATTATTCCGCACTTCCAAGGTCCTCCTTCTTCCTCTGAGGCCGAGTACGAGAATGTAATAAAATAAATTATCTAGCAATCGAACGAATAAAATATAACAAAAACTTCCGTCAGTATAAGAATTAAACGATCCGATAACGACAGACAACACAATAAAATTATGGACAAAACAGAAAAAAAAAGGAACAGTCGTCTCGAACAGCCCTTTTCGGCCCTTGTCAATACTCAAGCCGGACTGAAATACTATGATGGACAAATTAGGCACAAAATAAAGAATAACTCAAAAAGACGTGCCTCTTTAATAACTTAACTCGGAAGCAAATTAACGACCAGCTGTCAAACATCGAGCTTAAATGGCGTTTCGTCACCGCGTTTCGGACTTCTTCGGGTAGTAATGTTACCGAAAAAAACTTATAAAGAAAAATGTTACATTAAAAATTGAGAGAAGTGTCTTGTTTTACAATTACATATATATATATAAATTTATACACCACTTCAAAATTAACCTTTGTAATTATTAATTACATTTTTAATAATAACAAAAAATCTTGTTTGAATAATTTTACTATTTTACTTTATTACGATCATAAATATTATAAACATAACTTTTAAATGTTCTTGCAAGACAAACACAATATCTCCGTAATTCTTCAAATTACTTCATTTTTTGTCCTATTTTGTCTTTTTTTAAAAAATATATTTTTTAGTAATAATTACTGTATTCTATGGCTCTACTGCAATATTTTAGGAATTTCATAAATTTATGCATTGTTATTTAGTTTTACCTGATGAGGTTCCAGGTCAGGACCGAAACATGTAGTTGTTTTTCAATTATAGTTTGCTATGTTTCTCTAATTATTTGTCTCTTTTTGGACCTATTTAAAACTTATATTAAACTTACAGGCATTAATAACTATTATATTATTTATTTAGCCATAATATCACACTACGCTCGTTCGCACCCTCATCATTCTTCACACCCTCACGAAAAAACTTTGCTTCCCTCTTATTTTTATTATGTCTAAAATTAAAGAATTCAGCTCCTCTTTTGACAATTTGGTTTCCCTCATCTTTTTATTTTAAAATCATTAAAGAATTCAGTTCCTTTTTATGACAAATTGGCTTCTCTCCTATTTTTTTAAAAAAATTAAAGATTCAGATCCTTCTGACAATTTGGCTTATTTCTTATTTTTTTACAAATTAATGAATTCAGCTCCTTTTTCTGACAATTTGGCTTCTCTCTTCTTTTTATTTTATAAAAAATAATAATCACGGTTAATTTTAAAACACCTAACAACGATTACACAGTAAAATACAATTTAATCCCCCCCCCGCCCCCCGAGGATTTATCAAACACCTGTTTGCATGTGATAATTTTCCCCGTCGCTCTGAAACTCCAGCAGGTCAACACTTTTCACTTATTAATGAAGAAAACAGAGAGAGAGAGACGGGAGAAAAACGTCCTAAACGGATGCTGTTGTCGACTTTTATTTGGTCCGGCATATTTATTCCACCCCTATATTATTTCATTTTCAGGGCGCGCAACGTTCTTTCCCCTTCTCTCGCAGAAACGCAACGCGCTTCCATCTGTCGGTTTTCCGTGGAAACCGGAACGTTTCAGTTTCGTAAAGGGCAACACGAGAGAGAGTCGCGAGCCCCAAACAGCAACAGGGTTGTGGTGCAATACAGATAGATAGAGAAGAACACACTTAAAATCGATTAAATGTCGAGAATCACACGATAAAATTGTCGATTGGTAGCCATATTTATTATGAAAAGGTACGGAAATAATTATTAGGAGGAAAAATATTATATATTTCCAGGTTACGAGTAAACGAAAAGAAAAAGGGACTCATTGAACTGCACGAGAACCGAAGACCACATTTTTGTGTAACATTCAATAGAGGCACAATTAATTTTACATCTATGTTTCAATTTATCTAACGACTTAATTCCCTTAAATTTTTAATTACATTATTATATTACATATAAATACAAAATGTAACAGTACCCGTAGTTATCTTTTTCTCCTAGTCATGATTCCGATACCCTACTCGTAATTAAGGAGGAGACGACGCCTCACCGTGACGTCACCAACAATCTCCAGCCCCGTTTACACGATGCGCAAACAACGCAAAAAAAAGGGAACAACCCCTAGCCTCAGAATTGTGTTTTAAACAACTTTGCAATTTTTTTTATCATGTCAGACGCTTACAATTTTTAAAGAAAACAAATAATTTGAAATACACACACACACTACCAAAGAAAATTCTCACTTGTGCACTTGACAAATAAATTATTTTAAATTATAATGGTTTACAAAAATATCATTTTTGTGTTATAGGTATAATGTATTTGGAAACTTCCGTGGTTACTCTTGAATTGTGAGAGAAATCTAAGGATCAAAGGCAATCTTTGCTAATGTGTCATAATCATCCTTCCATGTTATGAAATATTAACTATAAGTTCATAAATTAGGTTAAGAATCTATTTTAATTAACACTGATAGGTTTAATGGAAGCAAAAGTTTATACTAGATATTTATTACGATGCTGAATTTAATTTTCAGTTCATAAAATAGGTTAATTTTATAAAAGTAGAAGTCCCTCTCTGTACCGTGGTTCCTTCGCCGAAGCTAAAGGGGGCGAGCGTATCCCCGACGTTGTCAATCAGGGCTCTTATTATATATAGGGATAGAACCTTGGTGGTTTCTGTTTGGTGCTTGCCCAGCGTGTAACTGGTAAGTGACTGGACACGGGAGGAATAACTTCCGTGACCTTCATACGATCGATCGTTACTATTTGTTACACGAGTTGATAATGATCTAAGGGAAATAGTTGTCAAGTGGCCGGGGAAGGTGGGCAAGAAGAAAGAGGATGCGTGCAGAGCGAAGAATATAGTAGTGGGGAGAATGAACTTTGTTAAAAGAAAAGCAAACCATAGGATCAGTGGAAGGAGAGAGAGAGGGAGACGAAGATTAAAGGTGACAGATACAATTATGTTGGTGGGGATTACGATAATACAAAGTGGAAAGAGTGGGACTCAAGTAATTGGGAGGCAGTCGTTGTGCTAAGGAACCAACGCGTTTGGCAGATCACCAACTGATGATGATATGTACCTGTATACCGTAAAAAAAAATTTCACGTAATTGTACCTACAGTCAATTTTATACGACTTCACCCTCCAAAAAAAAACATGTTAACCAACTTCAATAATTGTTGCATCTGGTTCGCCGGTCCAAATTATATCAATCCTTGGCTACCTTGCTCTACCTTCCACCCATAATCCCCCTTTTCAATTCCCTTTCTCCGCTACTTTGTATACCACGCAAAGTTTAATACACACTTTCACCGTGCCAATAATCTTTAATTGAAAAATATTAAAAAAAAGAAACGTGAACTGGGTCGTTTCTCCCGCGTGCAACCCCCACCGAAGGGGTATAAAACATTATCCCAGTCTCTATTAATTTTTCCTTTTTCCTGCCCGGCTATCGAGTGTGTTTCCTCCTCTTTTTTTTGTTCCATCATAGTGGTCCATGATCTGTTAAGACTGTCCCAGATTGGAGAGAGCATGTGTAGTGGAGTCGAGTGAGTCGTGGTGCACTAACGGAGACGCACAGGTCCTGTTATTCCGTCGTGACTAATAAAGAAGAGCTCGCTCTCTCGTGCTTGCAGACTGCTCCTTCGTCTACTCTTATAACCTACCTCGGCTCCATTAGCGGGGGCCAAACATAATCCACCCACGAAAGTGCAGAAATGAACTTGGAACTTAGAAGAGAAAAAATATTAATTAAATCGTCACACCAAGTATACAATCATTTAGTTTAGATATTTACTTAGGAGAACACTTTCAGAATATTTATGACAAAATTAAAAAAAATAAATAGCTTCCGCTGAAAACCGAAGATGAATCGTCATTGCCACGTGACCAAAGCTTCCAGCCCACCCCTAAATAAATGTAGCGGCGACGCTGGTCAAAATTAATCAAAATTTACAGCACCTGAATTATATGTCACCTTTCATCTTCGTCTCCTTCTGATCCTTTGGCGCCCCAACCAGCTTCCTTTCCTTTCAACAAAATTCCTCCTCCCCACTACTATTCTTCTCAGTAGCTCTTCTTGTCCACTTTCTTGGCCCTACAGAATTACCAGAATGTTGTCTTTCTTTACAAGCACTTCGCAACTGTTTCCCTTAAATAGATCATTACTAACTCGTATGACAAAGCGTGATACTCGTATGAAGGTCAACGCTTCCGCAAAGCAAGCACCAATCAGACGCATCCCACACTTCGCCTCTACTTAAGGAATAACTCTCACTGTGGTCAGGCCGAACAACTGAGGACAAGTGAATAGTTACCTCGTTACTCTTAATTGTACCGACCGACTCCTTTTTACGTACATTTAAAAGTAAAGAAAATAATATGACATTTTCATAATACTTTAATAATAGTTTTAATAAAAGAAATAGTTAATTAGTTAAACAGAAACTATAAAAAAGCTTAATAAGAGACGAAAAAAAATTACTCGCAGGTTATTTACAAACACGACGTTTTGTTTTCGATTTGGAACATCCTCCGGTGTGACCGACATTTCCCTTGTTTGCGCTTGTCGTGGTTTCAGTTATTTTATACCATGTCCTGTTTACGCATTTAATGATTCTTTTTTTTTCTGTAGCCAATTGTATCTTATTTCACTTGGGGCTTATAATAGTTTAGTGTTTTACGAATATTTATTCCTTCGTAATGAGTTATAATCAGTAGTTACGTAAAGTCTAGGTATTTAATATATATAATTTTATTATTAAATTGTTTCCTTTTTGACTTGTCCTCTTTCATCACCAGAGCTCTAATATCATATTTTCGTCAACCCCTCGAGGTATAGTGGAAATAACAGTAAATCCAAATCACTTCCCGTAGTAACCCCCGGTAATCCCATAAATATTTCAATTAAAAAGAAGAGCCCAAAAAATTTCGAAACTTGAGAATTTAATTTGAATTAAAAACGTTTCGGGCCCGGATGTCTGCGGTAGCAACACGACAAATTTTATAAGATATTACTTAATGTACTGAAGAGATCCCTAGACGTTTGAATTCTTTCATTTATGAATTTTGGGCAATACTTTGTAATTTAAGTAAGATTGATTTAATTATTGTTTTAAATCAAAACATTTCTCTTTTTTTACGTTGTTTTTTTTAAAAAATTGAGTGTTTATTAATTTGGAATTAAAACAACGACACATTCCATAGGCAAATTAAGTGGATGTTTTTCTTAAAAAATATAAAAAAAATTCATTAATCTGACTTAATTAACATTATAAAATAAAATAGAACCGGATGATCCAACAGTCATAAATAGAATAGTTAAAAAGAAAACAAAAACAATTTTCTCATATGAAATAAATAAGAACATGGCCAAGTATGTCAGCAGAAAAAATTAATTAACATTTAGTTAATTATAAACGCAAAGTTTCATCCATCTTTGTAGACTTCTTCGGGGAAAACTTTTAAATGGATAAAACTAATAAAATTTACAAGTAATTCGGTTGCAATTAACGAAAAACAAAATTAATTTAACATCCACCTTCAGGTAAGTTTTAAAACGAATAAAAGTAATAACATTTAGTAGTAATATTAAACAGACAACAAATCAGTACTTATCCGAAATTGAAAACGTTTCTCCTACCAAACAGTAGACCATATCAAGTGAATACTTTTATTTTTATTTAAAATATTAAGTTGTATTAATTTATTTTATTTTCAAGGCAACTGACGCAATTAAACAGAAAAGTTCCATTAATTTTATATATATTTATATAATTGCTTTTAATTAAAATAATTTTTACGTCACCCTTCTCCTTGTCGCGTTTTCCTCTGGCCGAGGGCTAACAAAATAAATTATAAATCTAAATCATCCCGACGAAAAACTATTTTAAATATATGAGACAGACAAAGAAAGAGATATAGAGGGCAGAGAGATACAGAGAGACACGTGGAGACAGAGAGAGAGAGAGAGAGAGAGAGAGAGAGAGAGACACTGATAGAGATACAGAGAAATATACATAGAGAGATACAGAGAGGATCAGAGAGAAATACTATAAAATTCTCAGATTCCCTTGGATTCATATCTGTCCACAAAAATTGATAACCAAAAAAAAAGAGAAGTAAAAATTTTTAAAAACAACTCTAAGTGATAACGGAACGTCTTTGAGGCCAAAAATCGGGACCAAAGTCCTTTTAAAAAGTGAAAAGGCCACGGAGAAAATAGCAACAAAAACGACATAAAATAAGCAATCGCAAAATTAATTTTCCATGTAACGATTATGTAGATTACACATCCGATAAAGTTACATGAACAACTAATTTCCAAACAGAAAACGTAAAGCGAATAATTTATTTATTCACTTAATTTATTTCTCCGTTCCCTCTTTTGCTGTTTAAAGCAGTCCTTGGATTAAGGCTTTTTTTTTTATTTTGCTGCTGGGATCTAAGTGACAATACCATAATAGGGAGGAGATTCGATCGAGCTTCTGTCGATAAGTCGGACAACCGTCTCATGTTAATTGAGCGGCGCTCAGAGATTAGCTCATCCAGTCCGTTTTAATGGAGTCTAATGGCCTCGTCGCATTTAAAAAACAGGAAAACGCAATGTGAGCGAGTGAGTGAGTGAGGATTCTCTGGATCCCTTTTTTCGGTTTATTTGCGCTTCGGGACGTCTGTCTTGCTCTTCAACCGGGGGGGAAAAAGTTTTATATACATGCAAACCAGATTTTATGACATTGGCAGAAGGGGTGGAATAGAGGGGGGGTAGAGGGGGTCAAGAAAGATCAGCAGAAACGTCACCGTCGATTTGTTGCTCCATTTTTTGAAGGCTCAGGATTTAATTTGATTCCGAGAGAAATAATGTTGGAAAGAGAGTTGAAGAAACCTTTAGAGGACCAACGTTTTCAAGAGCTCCCTTACACTCCTCCATTCCATTCACCCTTCACCTTGACATATATATATGTATATAAATGATAGAACTGCCAAACTTATCCCCAAAAACTTTGTTATGCGGCTATGTGGTCGGCGATGGGAGGTTAAAAAATTTAATGACACCTGGCCAAAAGCATCCCACTGTGTCAGTGCGCCAATCAGAAACCGCCACGTCGACGGCGGATTTTAAAAGAAAAATAATTAATTTTTAAACCCTCTCCCCTCACACAACGGAGAAAGAACAACAAAAAGAGTCGGTTTTTAAAAAGAGATAAAATTGTAACAACGTCGATAGATAAAAACACTGTCGCCAAAATTACTTCTATATGATTAATGAAAATTAAATAATTTCCGACCGATTTTTACAGACAGATTTTTATTCAAGCGACGTTTCGGTTTATATTCGCGCCTTTTTTCAGGTTTATAATCAAATTATTGTTAACTGTTGACTAGATAAGTTCTTCGTGCTGCCTCGGACCTCACTTTGGTAGAAAGAAATTAACGATTACAGCAATTTTGTAGTTTTTCATAATTGGATTTTAACAATAATTTGATCATAAACCTGAAGAAGGCGAATATGCGCCGAAACGTCGCTTAAAAAATAAAACCAAAAAACTGTCTGCAAAAATCGGTCGGAAAATTATTTAATTTGTTATTTAATAGCAGACGATAATGGATTAAATATTAATGGAAATGGTTTTTCTCCTCCAACAAAATAAAAACGTTCCTCGTTCCGCAAAAAGAGAAAAGAGGAAGAATAATTTTGTTAAAAATAAATATGATTTAAATTGATAATTAAAAATACAAACAAAAATTAAAGATAATTACAAATGATACCGGAACGTATTGGAGACGAAATTTTAAGAGAAAAGCCCTTTTAAAAAGGAAAGACCAAGAGGCATAAAAAGAGCAGAAAACATTAATCACAAATTGTATGAATTAAATTCCAAAAATAACCACAAATTCAAAAACCATCGGAATAAATAAAATAATTAGAAATTCATAAATTTGCAATTTTGTTTTTAAATTTGATCTTTTGCATCACAGTTTTTTGTCACTATCTGTATATTATTAAATTAAATTTAAAACGACAAATTAACCGACACGACGAGGATATTTTTTTAAATATTAATTTCCTACTCAGTTTCGTCCTCACATTTGCGGACTCCAGCACGTAAATTTTCCTCAGGATATTTACTACAGAGTAATTTCTCAGTTTAACAGACGTCAAATTCTTTATTAAAAAAATATTACTGTATAAATATTAAATCGATTAACGTCTGCTATTAAATAATTTCCGGCCGATTTTTACAGACAGTATTTTTTATAAACCTGAAGAAGGCGCGAATATGCGCCGAAACGTCGCTTAAATAAAAAACTACCTGTAAAAATCGGTCGGAAATTATTTAATTTATTAGTGTATAAATTAAATATAATTTCAGACTTTTTAATGTAAAATGGAGACGTTAAAATTTTTTTTCTGGATTTAAAACATTTTATTGGAGAAAGTATATTATACTTATTATATAATTTTGGACTTTTTAATAAAAAAATGGAGACATTTTAATGGATAACGTATATATAATTCGGGACTTTATAATGCAAGATGGAATAGTAAACAATTTTGGTTTTCAGGTTTTAAAACATTTTACTTTATAACGTATGTATAATTTGAGCCTTTTTAATACAAATCGGAGTCGTAAACCACTTTTTTTTTCTTCAGGTTTTAAAGACTTTTAATGGCTAATGAGGTTCGCGGGTTCGCGTTCCTGGTCCTGTCTTCCAACTTAATAATGTATATATAAAATTTCGTACTTTATCATGCAAAACGGACTCGTAAACAATTTTATTGAGGTTATAAAACATTTTAATGTATTATTTAATAATTCCATGTACATCTATATTATGGTTAAAAGGAATGGTCAAAATACTACTTTTTTGCGTCATGTTCTGCCGTTTTCAGGTAGTAAGACATTTTCGGCCCTTTAACTTTAAACCAAGATTTATGTATAACTGCGTGCAAGCAAAAAACCCTGAATGGAAACATATATGTTGTGACGACGACGACGACGACGGTGGTGTTATAAAGAGGAGGAGGAGGAGGACTTGCCTTGCTCCTTGTTGGTGCAACGCCCATAACGTACTCGCTCGGGGTACCTCCGAGAGAAAGATAATTGCAGAACGTGTACAAGCAACAAAAAAAAAGGAAGAGAGGGAGAACCCACTTTACATAATCAAGGTGAACCAGGGCGTTTCGAATATGTCCCTGCTATGTATGTATTCCGGATGTGAGACGTCACCCGAAGTGACAACGTCTCAAAGCGCGGGTTCCCGTTCCTAGACAGCTCTGGGAGAGGGACAAAAAAGAGAATACTCAATTAAATAACATGTCCACAAAATACCCTAAGAGCTCCATCTACGCTGCTCTAGAAACGATCGCAACCGTGTTACCGAACGTTCCACATACCCCCAAGTGGGGGGCGGGAGCAATTCAATTGGTGAGGGGGAGAGAGTCAACTCCAAATTGACCCCGTCAAAAACTTAAAGGTTCCTCACACTGAATGGTGAAATTATTATTAAATAACAACCACTAGGAATTAAATTTTACGTAAATTAATTTTTTTTCCATTACATATCTTTTGAAAATTTACTTATCGAATCGTCATTAATTAAAACCTTAAGTCCAGCAATTTAATAAAAAGAATTTTACTATACTTTCCTTCTCATAGTTTGTAGAAGCTTCCGGCTGTTGATTTTTCCCCAAAGTAATATATACATAAAAAGCATTTAGATGTACAACGATTTGTATGTATAGATGACTATGGCAAAAAAAAACAGCAGAAGTCTTCTACAAACTGTGACAAGGAAAATATAATAAAATACTTCCCGTTAAATTGCAGTACTCCAGGTTTTAATTAATCAGCAATTGGGATCCGTTCCGAAAATATCAGGTCGAGGCACTGGAAAGGGTACAGAGGGGGGCAGAAGGTGTCCTGGTTCACGGAAACGAGAAGGTTCGTCAATTAGGATGGGATATGTTAGAAAAACGACGACAAAGTTTACGTCTCGGGGCTCTTTTTAAAGCGTACGCAACCCTGGGAAGATATTGCATCAAAGTTTTTAGAATTAAATTATTTCAGTAGATTAATTGGGCTGCAGTGTAGCTTTAAAACTGACGTTGGGAAATTTTCATTTTTAAATCGGACTGTAAGGGATTGGAACAATTTACCTGCAGAAGTTTTAGAAACATTCCCTGCCAATAGCAACGTGTTTCAGGGAAGAATTAGGAAGTGTAGTGAAGTGCAAGTGCTACGAAACAATATATGAATAATGGGTACTTTTTTATCTTTTTTGTTAGAATTTAATTTAATTTATATTATATTAGTGTAATTATTATCTATAACATATTTTATTTTTAAGTTTATTTTTCGTTACTGCCACCGAGTGCTACTCAATTGCAGTATTATTTAATAAATAATAAATAATCCACAGTCCTGGAATAATATCCTACCGAGTCATCGATTGTCTTTTTTTCCATTAATGGTCGATTTCTAAAATCCACGTCTTTATAATTAATTAAATTATCTGACCTAATTTATAAATAAAAGGCAAAGAATGCCCCGTAAAGTCAGAATTGGAATACGTTTCGTTTATCTCCCCACCGCCCTCCAAAAAAAAATTGGTTATAACATTTAGTCAGATAATTTTAATTACTTTATTTACAATTGTGTGAATGCTTCGACCTAATTTAGCAACCATTGCCTTAATAATTATTTTCGTGTCAAAATTTTGGGAGAATTTATTGAACAAATACCAATGCTTTTTTTGTGTGTTATACTTTCGACTTACGTTTTTTTGTCCTCAACAAGATGTAATCGGGCTTCGATAATTAAATTATTTTTGCGTATCAAAATGGGGGGATAGGATAGGGTTATCAGTATTCTAGAAAGACTTATTTTTGGAACGTTTAAAGAAAGGCTAGAGAACATTCCCCGAATATTCCGCGATTGATTGCCCAATGACCAATAGATTACTGACGCAGAGCTCAAAAATTCGGTAAAATTTACTTCGAAATTATATGAGGCGTGCGAATTTTATATATATATATATATATATATATATATATGAATATATTAATTTCATGCTGGTAAATTGGTAGTTACTGGTCCAATAGAAACTGTGTAAAATTAACTTTTGTAACCACAACGTTTCGTCTTATAATAATTTGCACTTCATGAGCTCTTCAATGCCATATGAAACGTACTGCTTAGATATATTTCAGCCCTTACTCTCTCTCTCTCTCTCTCTCTCTCTCTCTCTCTATATATATATATATATATATATATATATATATATATATATTTATGTCAGAGTGAAAAATGCTTTCAGATATTACAGAGGGGAAAAAACCTACCGAGTTAAATAAATTTAATACTGACCAAATATTTACATACAAATAATATTCATATACCAATCGACACAAAATAGTTTCTCGCATTATTATTATTATTATTATTTATTAAGGAACACTACTGCTAAATTATTATTATTATTGTCAACATTGTAATGGCCATTTATCTGCATAAAAATAAATGAATAGCTTTATAAACTTTATACTATAGAAATAATATTTTGTTACTTTTAAAGTCATTTAAATTAAATTTTTTAAAGACTTGTTGCCATTAAAAACATTAGCAAGGCCAATAAATGTTTCAAAAATTATATATTTCAAATTAGTGCACCTTTAATATTTTTATATAAGCTATTATACTTAATGGTAACGGTCAATACAGCAGAAAAGTCTCTTAAAAATGTTAAGACTGTTTGTTATTATTTAACTTCAATATTATTATTTTTATATGTATAAAAAATATGTAACAGTTGTGATGAAGGAAATAATGACTACTTTCAAGTTTGGTATGAAAATTATAAAATTCAAGCTTTAGTTAGCATTTAAATTAATTAAAACTAAGATGATTGCAACTGCTTGATTTTATTTTTGAGAGAGAGAAAGGGGAAAATTATTTTTGCTGAAATGACGTCACTACATGAGAAGTGACGTCATCAGTGATACTACTCAGGCTATTTTCTGGCAGGTAATTTGTGAATATTTCTGTACAGTATTTCATCAGAAAGAAAAATACTTTTCTCATCAATAGTCAAAAAATTATACCGTTCTCTAAATACTGGCTATTTTTCAGGTTTTTAATTAATGCTTTTTTTAGAAAAAAAATTTGGTACTTTAAAATAGTATGGTTGCAAATAAACAAGTTTAAAATTCTCAAAAATGTAGCGGACACAAGAGAGAAGGGCAAAAATAGTGAATTAAAAACCACCCAATTAGTTTCTCCCAGTATAGCGTAAAAAGATTTCCACTCAAACAAATTAATTTAATATCAGGGCCATAAAAAAAATAACGTCCCTTCACGTTAAATTGACAGAAATTATAAATTTGAACCTGCACAAGAAAATTAAAGCATCACAAATGATAATTCAATGGTTTAGAATATAAAACAAAGACTGTCCCAACTCACGTCATTTTAGAATACTTGTGTTACATCTTGCGAACACCAAAGTCCCACACGCTGAACCAGAATCTTGAGTATGCTAAATGCGTAAAACATCACCAAGTTTAGTAACGCAAGGAAAACTGTGACGAGTTTCATTAGGGGAAAATGCCGTAAATTATTTAATTGTGTACAAGAGCTTCGAATTACAGATGCAAATTGTGAGCTCCAGCGATATTGATAGGCAACTGATATTAAATCTCTGAAAAAATTGAGTATCTCTGGCTGTGAGCAAAGAGACGGACAAAATGTCCTATTACTGTGATATTAATGTCTGCCTGTAAAATAAACTGAGGGAAACATTATTACAGGTACGTTTATTTAATTATTAGAATAAAAAATTAACATGATATTAATAATCCACTGAAAGATGTTAACGGATTTACTTTGGCAGTCACGCGGCATCCATTTCACGCAAATTTTGTACCTAAAATTATTACACGAAAAAAAATTCCTTTTAACCGCATACCACATACACGGAAATTATTCCACGGTTTCAAATTCGTAAGTGATATAATTACATGTATATTCTTATAAGTTCATAAGAAAATGTGGACCAAATTTCAGTCGTAAATATTTTTAGGTTAGGTTGGCTTATGTTTTTCATTCCATTTCAAATTATTTTCGATTAAATGTAACAATTCAACAAAGTCATTATTGTATGAATTTAAATACCAGAATGCTTTATATTGTCCAATTAAAAGTTTCTCTCTCTCACTCGTTTTATTATTTCTGTAACTAGTTTCTCCCATTCGGTTCCAGCATTTTTCTTATTTCTTAATTTGTTTCATCTGTTTTTACGAGCTGTATACTTGACATAAATTTTTTTCTATCAGTCTTTATTCCTATTTGTGTCTTTTCTTTCTTTTTTTCCTCAGTGAAATGATTCCGTAATTGTGGCTCTTCCGTTTTTTCCACAGTTTGTAATATTACAGATTTATTCATCATTGTTTCATTGTCTTACATTGACGTTTATTATAAACCTATTGTTTAATAAGTAATCTCTTATTTTAACTTCTGTGTTTTATAAATAACGACCATTAACAGGTGTTTTAAACGTTTCTTTGAGTCAGATCACAGCCTGAAGGGGGTAGAGAAAACTTTCTACGAACAACATTATATTTTATAACTTTATAAATAGCAGTAGAATGTTACTAAAATTTCCACATTGTCTAGAAACGTTTTTTTCTTTCTCTCTCTCATCGTTGTGATTATTTTTTTTTACAGTAGCCCACAAATTACTGTAACGATTCTTTTTCCACTTCTCGTCTCCGTATAAATTCTTTTTCACTTGTGTACTTTCTCTACTTTACTATTATTTTTGTCATATTTAAAATTGTCCGTGTTTTATTTCATATTTCATGTTATATGCAATTTTATTATTCTGGTATTGTATATTGTTAGATATTTAAATTAAGATGACAGTTTTAAAATAAAAAAATTGTCATAAAACGGCCATAAAAGTCAGGAATTTATAAAAATATTTCTAAACAAACGTTTAGTCTACAATTATTGACACTTTTCAGGTAAAAAGATGAAAAATTAAATTTCTTTTAGAGTTAACTACAAATTAGAAATTTAAATTGACAGTGGTTAAAATAGGTATTCTGTTTTCAATTAATTTAGTAGTAATCGTAAAAAAATGCACACTTACTTATAAATCTTAAATAAATTAAGTCAAACGAGGATAACTTATATTTTAATCGAAATTATTGTCAATTTAAATGTTAAAAACAACAAAAAATTGATTTTCTGTTTCCTTCTAACTGAAAAAGTCAAAAAATTACAGACACAACGTTGTTTGACCAAATAAAAAAATCTGAATTAATGGCTGTTAAATCTTTAAGTTTTCTCATTTAACCTCATCGGATAATTTTTCACAGTGTTCACTCCATTTCTGTATTATATTAACTGTGTATGTAATTGTACTTTGATTTTCCCTTATCTTCCCCCCTCCAAGTTGAGAGATTAAGATTTTTTTTACTTAAATACATTAATTCTCACTACTGATGAAGAAGCAGCATAAGTAAAAGTGCAGTTGCATACAGAGATTGAGAACGTGAAAATACAGAAACTGGCCAACAGAGGCTAAAGTCAACAACACCACACATGAAATACGTATAGAAAACATAAAATGAAAAATAAAAATAAATGTAGAAATATTTAAAACTGTGTAAATGTTAGTTTTAAAATTAAAATAATTTTTTTTAAGAAATGCGTTAACGAAAAGTAAACAAGAAGGGAAGTAATTGTTACAAAAATGTTTAAACCATTTAAAAAAATTTTAAATCGAGTTTTTATTTATCAAATTGAATCCATAAATAAATAAATTTCTTCTCGGGTCATTTTTTAAAAAGCCATTAGATAAATCCAATAATTTTTTAATATTTCAGATCTCTGGAAATAAATATATAAAAAAATGGAGCGACTAATTTAAAGACAAAATATGAAGTTTAATTATTTCAATTAATTGACTACTACGTTTCGCCTTCACCTTTTGGACTTCATCGGTTACAGATAAAGTCCATCGGGCTTTTTGGAAATTTAAGAGTAAAAAATTTTAAAAATTAATCTTAACAGAAAAATAGATAAGGGGTTTCGAATATAATATTTTTCACCCCGGACCACGTCCATTAAATTGATAAATACATAAAGGTAGAGGATTTATACATAAACCAAATAAGGGAGGAAAATTGTTATATTAGTTTTAAAATGTTTTTAAAAATATTGAAACCGAATTTTCAATTTTGTCTAATAGTATCAAGGCTTCACTGTTCATTTTTAAATGCTTCGCATAATTTGTGACGATTTATTATTTTCCTTTTGCAAAAGTTAATTTTGTTCTATAAACTTCATAACGTTTGTTATTCATTGTTATAATTTCCTTTCACTCTACACTTTATGTTTCCGAATAATTTAATTTGTCACCTCTGACATCAGGTAATATGTAAAAAAAAATACAGGTGATGATGTTATGAATTTTTGTTGGCAACTTTTAACCACTTCGTGTTTTAAGAAAGTATTTTTTTTAAATAATTATGTATTTAGTAAAGTGAATTTTATAATAAATCAGAGATAGTTTATTAAAACGACATTAAATTAACAACTTTTCAGTATGTATGGACACTGTCTGTCTTCAGGATCTCGTTTAAAGACTAAAAATATGGGACCGAAACAATGCAGTTGAATAAAGTATCACATATTTGTAACGACAAAATTTAATTCTTTGTAATGGAAAGAAAACACGTCGAGTTAAAAATATTATTATAATGAAAGTAATTAAATTAATCTGATAATAAATAAATAAAAATACGGCCAAATAAAGACAAAAAATTTTAATTAATATTCGTCCAACTTTGTGGACTTCTTCAGATAACTAACACAAAAGATTATAGAATCAATAAATCATTTTGGACTTATTATATGTTAAATCTGAAGTGTAAATTGCAATAAATAATCAACATACATTTTTATATGGATGATCTAATTACATTGCTAGAAATTTGTATATAATTAAATTAATTTTATAGGCTGACCTATTTGGCCTAATTTTTATTTATTTATGATTAAAATTGAAGTCATAAAAATTGTTTAAATTATTCTGACTCATTATAAATGAAACACAAAAAAAAACAGCCATAAATCAGAAATGAAGGACGAAACGTTTTCAATTTAAATAAATTATTCGGCTTCTTTTTTTGGCCATTCTTTGTGTTTTATTATGAAAGTAATATATTTTTAACGATTCAAAAGTTTTTAACAGTTTGTTTTAGTATCCCTAACGAATATATATAGACTTTCCTTTTAATAATTGTTATTTCCTTCGGTGTCGGATTTCCTCTAACCCACAAAAGAGAAGAATTTAATTTGCATTGCGCATCGCCTCAACCTTTCCCCGTCCTCCCAACAATTGCAAACTACGCACTTGTTATTTCGGTCGCCATTTCTACTTGTCATAAAGCTGGAAGCTTCCGCAGCCTACATCAATCAGGATTTTTCCCCCCGTTTCTTTTCTGGGATAAGTTACCAAAAATAATTGCCGGTCCCCGTGAATCACTGTAGGCGTAAAATTTTTGTCCCGTAGTTTCTTGTTTTTATATAAGGAGAAAACGTTAAATTTAAATAAAGGGATGTCCTTTGACTCAGAAAGGTTTACCATTAATTAACACAGTTTAATCCCAAAAAGGAAGTTGGGATAAATCACAGAACATAGAATATTCCATGTTCTGTGGGATGAAAAAAGACACAATCATCATAAACTTGCTAATAATTCATTTCTACATAAGAAATTTTTTTCAATGACACACAAGGGATAATTTTTCAGATAGACAAATTTTAACTGTTTGGTTTGTGAAGGGTAATTATTTTCTCTCAGTTTTCTTGAAAGGAAACGATTTAATAATGAATATATACATATTTAATAATTCGAATTTTAAGAAGTAACTCCGGTACCTTTGTAAATGTGTCGTATAATTAATAAACTATTGTAAGTTACTATGAAGAAACTATAATTGAAAGTCACTAATAACGCCCCGGGATTGATGTAACGTTAAGCTTAAATGTAAAAAAATGATTTTTTCTCTCTTTTTTAATATTTTAGTGTATATTTCAAAAGAAGGTTCTAAATTCGGATGAAACGTGCAATGATTTTTTTAAAAAAAACAGCAGCAAAGTTTCCTAACTCAAGACCATCGGTTTCTTTATATCAAATTAATTGTCAGAGTTTTGATTAATACATTATTATGATAATATATGTAGGGGTAAAGAAGTGGGGAAAAAAAGAAACATTTTTACAAGTTATGAAAGCTTAAAAATATGAAAATGTGAATAAAAGAGCTGAATCTGCTTTACTATTTTCTTTTTCATTTAAAAATGCAGTAGGGTATTGGTAAGACGAAAAAAATTTATTTAAATTGTAAATAAAAACGTACAATCGCTTATTTAAGGTGTCTTTCCGGGGATTTAGATTTGAAATAATCACGGTATTCAAAATTAATAATTTTTAGGATTAAATTTGTCTCTTCCATGCGGAATTTTTCAAGGAATAAATATACATTTAAATAAAAAATTAATAAATTAAAGACGTTGTTATAATTGAACTGAATAAATAATTAAATGAATTGTAACAGCCTCTTTGTCAGTTTTTTAAAATTTTTATTTAAAAGATGAAATGTACTGTGTTTTGTCTCTCATTTTTAATTTCTTCAGGTGTAAAAATTAAGCCGTTCATGGTATCTACTCCAGGAGTCCTTCAGCCCGTAGGATAAACTTTTATACCTGAAGAAGTCTCAAATGACAGACGAAATGTAGTATATTTAGTTTTTAAATATAATAGAAGAAAAATCACGAATAAACTCTTATAATTCACTTAATATTTTTAATGTTGAATAAATGTCTGAGGAGTGTGATCATTATATATATTTTTTTTTCTGGGTGTAAGGACCTTGGTATATGTTGACTGCAGGAGCAGGAGAAATATCACGGAGAATTTTACTATCGAAATTAAACACTTTGACATCTAACTTCTATTTTTATCATTATAATCATCTATATATCACACACAATTAAATCCAAAATTAGACGAAGAACGTTGTTATTTAAATTAATAAATAAAAATGTTTTCTCAATTTGTAGCTATTTCATTCATTTTTGTAAACATTAAAATGTCAGACAAAAGTATAATTAGTTTTTTTCTCATGAGTTTGAATAGTATAATTTGAAGAAATATTTAAGGAAAGTAGAAATTAATAATTAAAAATTAATTTTAAAATGGAGCACGTTTCGGAAAATGTCAATTTATGGAGCCAAATCTTAACTCACTGTTTGCACTAAAAAATATTTCCCCTAAAGTAAAAGCAAATTCTGTTTACGATTAAGATTCGTTGCTGATTGGTCATCTTTGTTCTTATTGAGACTGTCGTCATCGTTTATTCTGCTCTCGAGCCCTGATTTCGCACTGGGGTTGGTTTATTTAAAATAAATAAACACTGTCCTTGTGATAGAGGTTAGTTAAAAATCAATTTTTATTTGTAAAAGGATTAAGAGCCTTAGAAGGGTAAGTAATTACATATGAGGTGCCGTAATAAATTTAAAACGTTTCAAAATTTAAATTCAAACATGTCGGTTACGGAAAACTTTATTTTTTTTTAAACTTCTGAAGAAAAGAAATTGTGACGTATTTTTTAGGGGTTTAAAAGACCTTTCTTCCTTCTTCTCTGTGAATGAGGTAGATATTGCCATAAAATTATTTTTCAAGTCCGAAGTTGTAAAAAAAGAGGAAATAACGGTAACGAAAATACTGTTTTTTCTTTCCTTATGGACTGAGTGATTAACAGAAAAAATGACACTTAAAAAGTGATATTTGAAAAGGAATTTTTGTAAAAGACAGTCCGATACTACACTCTTTAAATTATTAAAATTAATAAACTCGGAAAATACGACAAATAATACATTTTAAAAGGTTCAAATTTTATAGCTCATACCTACAAAAAACTTTTTTACTTATAAACACGGCTACTTATCAGTTTTTAAATAAAATTATTTGAGTTGTTCCATCACTTGTCCACCACAGTAGTAGTTTCTCCCGTAATTTTCTAATAGGGGTTTATTGGAAACGGGGACACCCTGTATTTATACTATATAGTTTTAAGAGCCTAGTTTTCTTGTCGTGGTACGGGGTTAAATAAGAACTTAAGTGAAGTTTTAGAAAACATCATCAGAAACATAGTAGAAACCCAGAATAACAGTGTAAATGACTTGATATTTGAATAATTTTTTAAACAGATGAAAATATTTTCAGAATATTCGGATGGTCTAAATGCAAAATTTGACTATGAGTAAGAGTAATTCCTGCCGTCAGTTCGTCTCCAAAAAAATTGTATCTTTTAAGTTTAGCATATTACGTTGATGGTTAATAAACAATGTAGAGGTTAACAACTACGTTCTTTAATGTTTAGAGTAAGGTTGCGCGCCGGTGTCCATGGAAGATTAAGAGGCGTAAAGTCTTTCTCATTGTAAAAAAAAATCAAATATTGGAAAACGGGGTGAAAACAAAACAGAGTGAGGCGACATCTTAACATAAAATGGTGTTATAAAATAAGCGAAAGAGAAATGAAAGAGAAAAGAGAAGAGGAACCATGCGTCACAAGCTGCACATCGGAAACAAGATGGCGGACGAGCTCATTCAACATTTGACAGTCTACGACTTGACTCGATTACAGAAAAGGGAGCAAAAGAGAAACACACATTAAAATTGAGACGGTAGAATAGATGAGAACTCCGTACAGGCAGACGATGATGCTGTCACTCTCTCAGATTTTGAAAGGTGATTGTTGGAAGGAGGGTCGGCTTTAAACTACGAATTGGACCGACCGCTTCTTCCATTTATGGCGCGCGCTGGTTGGTGATGCTTGATGATGTGAAAACCAGGTTTGCCAATCCACCGCGAATGAAGCAGCGACTGCGGAATATTTATTTTCTTTTCAACTGTATACATTCTGTGACGAGTTTTAGGCCACATTTCGTCTTAAATTGTAAACCAAATTTTTCGTAGGAAGGTCGCGAGGAAAAGTTCTAATTAAAAGAATTGAAAATGACGCGTACAGTGTAGGGGAAATGTGTCAGAACGTTTCGCGGAAAGATGACGGCACGACAGCGTCTGCCTGTACGGAGAGGATTTTTCTGACGCCCAACCTGGAGGCGCGAGCCACAGAGCGAGCAGGTCCTCGACGCTGGGGGCGAGCGTCGACGCCGACGACGACGCCGCAGTCGCCGCCCTGGCCGAGCCGTGCTCTTGCGGAGTGGCCGACGACGCCGCCCCCAGGAGCAGCTGCTGGACCTGCAGGATGTCGACGAACTCGTGAGACGACGACGCCTCCCCCGAGTCACTGCCAGAGTCGTCGCGACGCAGGCGTCTCATTGTCGCAGCGAACATGTTGCCGCGTGCAGCAGCAGCGCCGCGTCGGGACGCAACGCCGCCGGGACATGCCGGGAGGACTCCCAGGTCACCGCCGCCAGAACATGGGCACTCCACACACTCACTCTGACACTCTCACACACGCAGGCACGCACGCACACGCGTGCGCTGCTCGCACGTCACGACGCGAACCGCCGAAAACCAAAGAGGACCGAAGCGACCGTGGCGCCCGCTCAGCTGTGACTGTGTGGTGACTGAATGAGGGGCGCAGGTACTCACCAACGCATCCTCGTCGGGTCGCCGCGTCGGCATCGGGGTCGGTGACGTCACGCTCGCGGCGTCATCGTCGGCGGCCACGCATGGGCGTCGGGTGCGCGCGCAGCTGTGCGTGGCGTGGCGTGGCGTGCGTGGGCGGCCGCGGCGGCGGAGGAAGGAGGAGAAGGCAGAGGCGACGTGCGGCCACTGACAGCGCCGGGCCCCGACTAGCACGCAGAGCCCCGGCCCCCCTCCCCCTCCCTACTCTCCCGCCGCCGAGCCGTGACGTCACGAGAGGGCCCACCGCCGCCGCGGCCGCGAAATTTCCCGGAATGGGCCGGAGTTCAGTCCCTGTCAACACGTGAAAACTATTAGGATGCGAAAATGTGCCGCTTGTTGAAACGTGTGCATATCTAGGTGTAAAGGGATGATGGAGGTCGTTGTTGATATTGACAGCTAGACACTCCTCTAGTTAGGACATGGTGGCAGCAAGTTGGGTTCCTAACAGCACATCAATGCCCTCGATAAAATTCAGAAACGGGCTGGGACGAAAGTAAATGGGAACCTCTCGGTGATAGGAGGAATATGGCTAGACTTGGGGGAACTCTACGAAGCTTACACGGGTCCTGTTCAGAAATAAGGGAGCGACTAAGTGCACCTAATTTTTTTTCCTCTAAAAACGACCGTAATTACAAAACACAGGAAAGGGACCAAAGAACGGACGTGGGCAAATATTCCTTCGTAAACAGGGTGATAAGGGAGTGGAATGCAAGGGTGGATAATACAGGAATTTCCTAGGAATACAAAGGTTTTCTAAAAGAAGTTAGAAAAACTTGAAAGTTAGGTGCTTATTTTGTACATAAAAGGACGTAAGATATTTTTAAATTGTGTTTTTAATTTTTTTTTCTGTAATTTATCTTTGTACTTTAATTTTATCAACAAAATTCTACCGGGCAAATGCCAGACCACCTTCAGTAATAATAAATACAAAACAATATAAAATGTTACGAAGTTGTGCGCAACCGAATTTATGATTTATCTGGAGACTACAAGTTGTGAAGTTAGATAGATATTGGTGACACGTCTTCGATTCGGGAACCAAGTGACCTTTCAGTTCGTCCTACGTAACAAGAGTTTCAGTCATGGTTTTCTGTAAATTAGACAGCATTTGGTGTAGTGTCAAGAAGCTAAGTTCTACAGCAGATCTGCAGATGGTAGATATTTAAAGGAAAAGGATTGGGAAAATAAACTTGACGGAACGTGGACTAGAAACCCGGAACTACTCCGAGCAGATTCGCGAACCGATGTCCTAGTGGACGGAATTCAGTTTCGTGGTGTTCATGGTTGATCTCTCAATCTTCGAGCTGAAATCGCTGCACCTCTGATCAGTGCGCTAAGAATTAGGCCGTGAAGGATGAGATTGAGCTTCAGGTACACAAGCGACGGACGGAAGTCGCATCGGTGTGCTGAAGCGACTTGGGTTAGCTCAAGTGGTAAAGCACACGCCCGGTAAGCGGGGATTCGTGTCCTCGTCCATTTTAATCTTATAAATTAAGTTTCGCGTAGCCTTCGATGCAGAGTTTCAATTTGAAGAATTTTTTTTTTGTCCTAAATGATTAAATGACATTTTCCATTCTGGCTGGACTTATTTGTGGCATAAAAAAATTGAAAAAAGGGAGATCGGAGTTTGTACTGGGATGATTGAAGGGTGTGTAACAGCGGAGAGTCGGATTTCTTTTTAATGATTTACTTTCATTGCAACGGCCATAACCCGGTTGCAATACTTAAGATATGTAAGAAATTCAGAAAATAAAATACAAAAAATATAATAAATAAATATAAAGACGGCCAAAAACTGAGGAGTAAATATGATGAATTACCAAATTTTACGCGCGAGGAAGTCTCAAAATGGAGACGAAACAACGCTTTTGAATAAATAGTGATAAATACATGTGTTGACATTTTGGCCATCATTTTATTTATTGTAAATTTTTGAAGTCAGAAAACTGTTTTGTGACAAGTAATAGTGAATAAAAAAAAATAAACGAACATATTGCTACTGCTGTTCTCCACTTCACTGTATGCCTAAATTATTTCATTTTATACATAAAACGAAAATAATATATAGGAGGATTTAACTTCGAATAAGTTTGGAAAAGGAAAGCAGAGAATGTGTGAAGGTGATCCGAGGAGAGCAACGGTGACCATTTAAGTTGACAAGGACAAAAAAAGGGTTTATGAAGGTATACTGAAATCATGCAAGCGGAAGTATTATATTATGGAATAAATTTACGATCAAGACTTATTAAACTGACATATTTACCTCCGCAGTTCCTAAATTACGGTGAAAAAACGTCGGTCTAATTTAACTAAAAACTTTGTCTGTAATTTGGTCGTAAAATTATCGGATTTAATTATGGTGGGGAATGAAAAAAAAAAGACGTCAACTGATTTACTGGTGTTATTTCATGTTTTACAGATATTTGTAGTTAATTGCAAGTGTTACGATCCTCTCCGTGACGGGCCACGAGATAAAAGCCGATGAACCGTCAGCTGGAGCAACGGAAACTAGTTTCAAATTGAAACAGCAGCCGAAGGGCGAGTCATTACCAGGTTGCTATAAAATATATATATATAGCTACGACCGATAATACTTGTCTGGCGTGACTTGGACCAATAACTCGAGCAGCAACTACTGATCTTCGACGGTGGCTGCTCTGCTCTGCTCTGCTCCACTTTCCATAAAGTACGAGGAGTGGCCGAGCGGCAATTTATAAGGTCAGTCTTGAAAACACACACACACACGTGCCACTGAACCGTTTTTCAGCATAATCAGCCTGGAGGTTAAGTGGAAATTTATATTTTTGGATTCTTTTCCATTTTCCTTTTGTATCTAAAAAGTTTTCCTGTAAATGTCTTGTAATTTCTTCTTCTTAGTGACTAATTTATATACTGTTATCGTCACCATCAATGAATAAATAAACAACAGAAAGAAAGGAAATTGTGATAGAGAGTGAGAGAAAGACCCAAAAAGAAAGAAAAGAAAGACAAAGAGAGAATGAGGGAAAGAGACAAAGAGAAAGAAAGAAAGAGATAGTGAGAGAACGGGAGACAGAAAGAGAGTGATATACAGAGTGAGAAAGAAAAAGAGACAACGGGAAAGACAAATAAAGTGAGAGAAAGAGCCAAAGAGAAAGAAAGAGAGAGAAAGATATATAGAGAAAGAGAAAAAAAGAAAGAAATTGAAAGTGAGAGGACGGGAGAGAGGTAGAGCGATATAGAGAGTGTGAGAAAGAGAAATTGTGATAGAGAGTAAGAGAAAGACTCAAAAAGAAAGAAAATAAAGACAAAGAGAGAAAGAGAGAAAGAGAATGTGGGAATGAGGGAAAGAGACAAAGAAAAAGAAAGAAAGAGAAAGTGAGAACAGGAGACAGAAAGAGAGTGATATACAGAGTGAGAAAGAAAGAGATACAACGGGAAAGAGAAATAAAGTGGGAGAAAGAGCCTAAGAGAAAGAAAGAGAGAAAGATATATAGAGAAAAAAGAGAAAGAGAAATAGAGAAAGAAGTAGAAAGTGAGAGGACGGGAGAGAGGAAGAGTGATATAGAGAGTGTGAGAAAGAAAGAGAGAGAAAAAGGGTGATATAGAGTGTGTGAGAAAGAGGAAAAGAGGGAGAGGTAATAAGAGTGAGAAAGATAGAGAGATGAAGAGAAAGGGAGACAGTAAGATAAACTATCTAATGCTGATCGTGACACAAACTTTCCCGTCGAAACCAAAATTGACACATCTGAAACCCCTGAACATTTATTCAGTGTACACAAGAAGGAACTGGCGACAAGCTGGCTGGCTGAAAGAAAGGAACATGAAAGAAAAAAATATATTATCTCGAGACGGAACTATGAGGTGTCGCGTCGAGGAAGTTCTGGACGTTTCTATCAACAGTTTCCGCGAAATCACGAGTTGGTGATCCGCTTATTTCCTGCCTAAGAACTACTACTGTTTCACTTGAAATGCAGTAGGAGGACTGAAGGAATCCTGTTGCTATAATTTACTGTCAACCATTCACCTTGTGACAGACTTGTGCCCGCTCTAATTCCCTCGTCTTACTTTAGCGTATCAGTTTACTACCCCTTGAAATGAGACTCGTGAATGTAAGATGCAACCCTTCATGATAACCTATCCTGCGCAAGTCTTCTCATTTCCTCATAACCAGCACAACCCACGTTTTCTATCCTTGGCCTCCCTCTTGTTTTCTTACCTCACACACACTTCCCTCTAGTGCTACTTTTACAAGACCCTTGTGTCTTAGTCAACGTCCTCCATATTGTTCCCTTTTCCTCTATTCTGTTTAGAACTCCCTCGTTTGTGATTCTATCCACCACCTTCTCATTCCCCTATAGCACCACATTTCAACTCCTATCGTCCAGGTTTCGCACATAACGCCCCGCTCCATACGAACATTTTTAGCAAATAATTTCCTCACATTCACACTTATATTACCCGTACGTAAATCCCACTTTTTCGCGAAAGCCTTCCTTGCTATCCTGTGCTATCCTACTCTAGTTATTGCGCTTCCCAAGTAGCAGAATTCCTTAACTTCAGTCAACATATCCCTTCCCAATCCGACAGCCTTTGTTATTCCACTGTTTCCCAAAGTAGACTCTAATCGCCTTGGTTTCCCCTCTATTAATCCTCATATTGAACTCTTTCTACAGGGCTACGTTCATGACATTTGTTAGGGTTTCTTAGTCTTCTTCTGACTCCCCTAACACTACAATATCGTCCTTCGGCAAAGCGTAAAGTTTTTATATCACATTAGTATGAAAAAAAATTAGAAAATCTATTTTTTCCCGATTTTGGCCAAATTTTAGTCTCCCTCGTGTCCCTTGATTACTGAGTTTTTCCTCGTCCAAGAGCTGAAATATTCCTCCCGTGGTCATCAGCTCCATTATATATTTGAAGACGAGTGTTGAGATGTCGGTATCTCGACGCTGGTGCTACTGATGGACGGATACCGAGAAATGTCAAGGAAAACAGATTGGGTTTCCCGCTCTTATGTGAGTGAGGTCGACCGACGTGGCGAGGAAACTAGAGTCGACCAGCGCAGCCCTCTTGTTGTTGTTGTTCTTGTTCTCATAGCCACCCTTTGTCAACATTCTCAATGGTCATTTGGTGTAATTAAAATGGACCGATTACGGTGAACCGAAAAAAAAAATATGAAAAAATTTCAAAGAGAATATGTTTCGTGATGTATTTTTATTTTATTTACAATAATTAATCAAGTTCATGGAATTTATAGATTTAGAAAATGCAATAGGATTACGCCGGTAGCAATGCTTAAGATATATAAAATTAAGAAATACACTAAATAAAATACCCATTTCCGCTGATTAATCTAAAAATTTAAATTGTAAAAGAATTCAAACAAAAAAATAATTACAACGTTCATAACTGATAAGAAAATAATGATGGAGAAAAAATTTCGGCCAAAAATAGTCGGAATTAATATAATTTATTTAATATAATTTATTTACTAAATTATAACACGACGTTTCGTTCCATTGTTTGGTGTGAAAACAGTAGAAAATTAATCCAAAAGTTGTATAATCTAGGATTGCACAAAGATTTATATACAAATTTGTACCGAAGCACGAAATATCTCCCAAGGCTCGTTGTTGAGCCAGTGACGATAAAGAAAACTTAAGAAGAATTGAAATAAAAAAACGTAAATAAAAAAATTATATCGTTAAGAAATAATATGTACAAAGCAATTATAAAATTTACAAGGACGCAACGAAACGTAAATTAAGACTAATGTAGATTCGGAAATTGAAAAAATACAGACTGACAAAGATATTTTTAGAAAGATTGTAATTGAGGATCTAAAAAACATTACGTTGACGAAACTATAAAAAAAAGTTAAACAATAATAATTTAAATCGGAGAAATATGCAGACAGAAATCGTTTTACAAAAATAACATAAGAGAAAATATTTAGAAGCATTACGCGGATTAAACGTTAAATAGGTAGAAAAAAATTCAAACAAGTAAACGTAAAACAACATGAAGTGTTTAGAAACAGGATAAATAAGGGAGATATTTTTTTACCATGATCAGACGATACGGAAGAAAATGTAAATAGAAAATTATTTGGTTAGAAATAATAAAAATATGGTATTGGGAGACTTTACAAGGCAGAGATGATAAAAAAAACAAGAAGAAGAATTGAAATAAAAAAAGTCTAATTAAAATTATAGTGTTTATAAATTACATACACGAGTAAATTGTAAAGTTATACAAGGCTGAGAAGATAAATAACTGAAGACGAATTCAATATATTATAAATGAGATACCTGTAAACATTATGCTGATGAGACGTAAAAAAATAGCTGTAGAAAAATTAATATAAGAAAAAGCAAACAAAAAAATATTACAACGTTGAGGAATAATACTACAGAATTTTTTTAAAAATAATTACGCGAGTGATTCGATAAATAATAGTAAATAGAATTTAAATAAAACGTTGAAGAATTACAATGTAAACGAGGGAGAAAAGAAATTTACGTTGATGCGACGATAAATATCTAAAATGGGAATTTAAACATAAGACACTGTAAATAAAAAAACTACAACGGTTATAAATAAATTACGAATGTATGTACGTTACGTTGATGAGGTGATAAATAACTAAATCAGGCTTTAAATAAAAAAAAACGATAAATGAAGGAAGAAGACTAATAAATATAAAGAGGAAATGGACGGTGAAATAAGCTTCACCATAGGAGAGACAAAGGAGCCTGAAACAAAACGTAATAAAATAATAATTTGAAATAAAGAAGCAAATAAGATTAATTGTAAATAAGAAAATGGCGCACAGAAAGAAGACGTGGCATACCACCAAAAAATTGAAAACATAATAAATGTAAATGAGAACACAAACGATGGTAAAGTAAGGATCAAGACGTTCAACAGCATTTATTTTGATTTTTTTAATTGTTTATTAATTCTGTTTCGTCCTAAAACTTGTTGAGGCACGGAGAAGGGAATGCTGCGACCCCGTCATTCGGAAGGGCGTAAGAATAGTACCAAATTTCCGACCAACCTGATGCATCTCTTTAGGTGAAACAACTCGAGGGTAGGATCCTTAAACTATAGCCCCGGGGGCCTTAGTCGACCCTTGCTCTACCTTCCGCATCCTCCCTTTTCAATTCCTCAGGATCGCCCTCGTGTAGCCTTGTTAAACACAAAAAAAATGACGGAGGATACAGGACGAGTCAAAGGAAAAACAAGAGCACCAACATAGATTAAGGATATGCACTAATCTGTCATAAATTATTTAATTAGATAAAAATTGTTGGGGCACAATATTGGATTTTATTAGATGTACAGTGGAACTGGAGTATTATAAAAGTAAAAATTCGAGTAGAAGGGAATAAGAAAGTTTGTTTTGCACCTGGAATAATGGAGAATGTGTGGCAGTCGTCTCGCTGCTCGCCCAACTCTCTCTCTCTCTCTCTATTTATATATAAAACCTCTCTGGAAGTTTTGGCAATGTCTTGACTTGTTGCAGTTGTCGACTCATTCATATTGGGCCGCTGACGAAGATTTCACCCTCGCTCACGTGCGTCGACTTGTTTGGGAATGCGGCGCCTTCTTCTTTTCTCACCCATTCCAGATTTTATTTCGAGCGTGCATCAGCTTCCTTCCCTCCCCCTCTCCCCCCCTTTCTAAAAATCTCTATAGTGAAATATCGTTCCCTTTGTGCATCATCGAGGACGTGAGTAACGGACCAAGTTCGAGGCTCGTGTGATGCAGAGTTGGCAAGTCGAGTGCTTAATCATCCGGACCGATATGAACTCCAGTGCCAGAGCCAATTAAAGACATGGCAGCGTCGCCGCCGCCGCCGCCGCCGTCGCCACAGCAGCAGCAGCAGGAGGAATAACCCCGTCGCTTATTACATCTCATCCGGCTTCTAAACATTACATTAGGAACTACACTGAGGTACACCACCCCTTCAGGAGCCCAAAAGATACGGTCCACATAACATACACTTAGGAAATTAATGTAAGTTAATGAACTCAGTCTCATTTAAATGTTCAAATTATTCCAATGGTTCTTAAAGTTGGCGTGTGCTTTGTAATTAAATACTTACTTCACCCAATTGTTTTAACTATTTCAAAAATATAAATTTTTCATAAGCAGTTATTTTTTGGAGTTAACAGGCTACAGAAGTGTGATCCTGAAACAGGTAACTCCCCTTTAATTGCATAGGAAGGGAATTGAGAATGGGACTATGCGGGAGGTAGAGCAAGGTAGCCAAGGGTTGACTAGTGACGCCCCCGGGCTGTGGTTTAAGCATCCTACCCGGTATTTCACATAGAGAGATGCAGGGAAAACCCTAGAAAACCTGCATCAGGAGGTATATGTACCGGGGTCAAAGACCTTGGGCATATTGCAAGAGCTGTCCGCTGAACCCATTGGATCAGTCGGCCAACTGCCTCCTGAAAGTTGTGGAGACACGGAGAAGGGAATGCTGCGACCCTCACAGCAAACTCGTCTCCCGTAATTCTCAAGGAAGGGCGTGAGAATAGTACGCCAATGCCCGACCTACCTGATGCAGGTTTTCTAGGATTTTCCCTGCATCTCTTTAGGTGAAACACCGCGAGGGTAGGATCCTTAAACCATAGCCCGGTGGTCCCTAGTTAACCCTTGCTAGGCTACCTTGCTCTACCTTCCGCATCCCCCCACCTTTTCAATTCCCTTCCTATGCTATTAAAGGGGAGTTGCCTGTTTCAGGATCACCCTCATGTTGCCTGTTAACCAAAAAAAAAAGGGTCGTTCCTCTCCTACCTTTCCTCTACTTCCTCCTCACCTCATCCATTAGCTTCCTATGATATTAAAGGGCGGGGGGGGGGAGGGAGGGGGAGAGACCAAATCGGATCAACCCTCACGTAGTCTGTATTTCTAAAAAAAAATATGTTCATTGTAGTTTATTTATATTGATGGATTTGGGGGCCGTTGTTGTTACGATTTATAATTTTTGGCGTCCAATAGTATTCTTGTTCTGAGCCGGTTAGTAGCCAAGGCTGCCTCACTCGGTCCTATCCGCCATCTATTGACGGCCACGTTCTTTAGCCATTATCTAGTCACTTCGTACACGGCCTGCCTCTCCTCCTCTATCACTCTTGTTTTGGAAAGGTTAATTTTTCTTTACTGGGGTTTTCATCCCATAGTAGTATTGGGCTTTATTTTCTACAATTTTCTGGAATAATGTGACTATGATGAGAAACGCTGGTCTACAATATGAAATTTCGTCCTCGTCCCAGAGGGGAGCAATTTTTTGCGTAAAAAAAAGAAAAGAAAAGGGGTGTGTGTGTGTGTGTGTGTGGAGGGATTTTGGTGAAGGTGGTGCAGACGTCGCGGCGGATGAACGTCCCCTTGAAACAAAACACTGGCTGAGGCGGCGGCGGCGTTGTTCTCCTTATTGTTTATCGTCGCTGGTGTGTGCGCGCGTCTATTTCCGTGGCCGAAGGTTCGCTATTTGCGGCAGGAGCGTGGGTCGAGGCGCGGCGCGTCACCAGTGACGTGACTCCTTGTTGACCAGCTGTTGGCAGCCATCTTACACCTTCCTTCCTTGGTCATTGCGGCGCTCTTACCTAACCATCTCGCTTTCCAACATAACGACACTTCACCGGTACGTTCCGAGCGAATTTTGCAAACATTTCTCGGTTGATCATCGAACAGTTGTACAGAAGCACTGTGTAAGGAGTTCCTCATTTACTTTTTTTTTAAAAAAATTATTTATAGTCGCATCAACAAAGTAGTCATTAGCGACTTATACGAAATCATAATAACCATTACATTTTGATCTTTAAATTAACAATTTTATACATTTTAACACGACATTTTGTGTTTTCAATGCAAAACTTAAATATACATAATGATATTCAATAAAATGTTTACAATTTATCGTTAAAATTCAGTTTTTTTTTAAGAATTTTATTAAATTTTCCTGTGAATTTTTCAAGGGGTATCTTAACCTATTTAATTTATAAATTGAGGCCAAAAATTGTCAGAATTAAAACGGTTTATTAATTAAATTAGCATCACCACGTTTCGTCCCTTATTAAATTATAATTATTTTTGTAGATCACTTGAGGAGCTTACAAATAATTTAACGAAACGTAGTGAGGTAATTTCATTAATAAACAATTTTTGGCCGAAATGTTTCAACTTCATTAATCGAGGTACAGTCCGAAAAATTTATAGAATTTGTTTTAATCTATTTAATTTATTCTACACTTAACTTGTAGGAAATGAAATTTTGACTTTCAAAATAATATAATAATTTATTGTTATATTCAAAAGAACATTAGAAGACAGGATAAGAGAAAAAAACAGGCCAACGTTCATGGGCATTTTTAGATTTAGAAAAAGCCTTTCATAATGTGAATTGGAACAAACTATTGAGGATTTTGACGATGATCGGGAAAGGAGGCTTATTACATAACCTCTACAATAAGACAGTAATTAGGATTGAAAGTGCAAGAAAAGAAAGCGGAAATAAAGCAAGGAGTAAGACAGGGACTTGTATGCAGAACAGGCGATGGAGAAAGCTGATATAGGAACATGGGAAGGGAATCTAACTACAAGGACAAGAAATAAAAACCCTACGCTTTGCCGATGATATTGTGGTACTTGGCGGAATATGGGCGCGAAACGTGGACGGTTAGGGGCTGCGGAAAAGGAAAAGGGTAGAAGCCTTTCAAAATGCGGTGCTATAGGAGAATGAGATGGGTGTATAGAATTCACAGAATAGGGGAAGGGTGAAGACTGTGGAGGACGTTGACCAAGAGAAGGGATAGATTAATAGGCCACGGTTTAAGACACGAGGGTCTTGTAAAATTAGTTTCTATTATTTTGCATTCCCCAACTCCCATCGGCTCACATCTTCTAGTGAACACAAAAAGGGAACATGTTTCGTAACCACGGGTATGGACCGAAGTACCGCTGCTTCGATACAAAGAGAAAATAGTTCTTTCTTTATTCTGTCTATTGCTTAGTATTGGTGTTACTACCTTTTAATGAACCGCCATTTTTGTTGGTTGACGACGGAGAAGAACCTCGTCCTCGTCCTCGCTCCAGTCATGGCTGTAGTCACACTTCAGGGTTCACCTGTGAAATATAAAGAAGAAGAAATTAATAATTGTAAAAGTGTCCGATAGTAGGACGCGGAGTAACATAAGGTGGTGATCAAGAAACTGGAAACTTCCCCCCTTTAATAGCGAACGGAAAAGGAACTGAAAAAGTGAGATATGTGGAATCCACAGGTGTGACTTATTACGTACAGGAGGAGATTGAAAAAAAAGGGAGCGGAGGTGGGGGGGGGTTGGGAGGGGAGTATGTTAAAAGGTGAGGGGGGAGAGGCAGGGACAACATGAGTCCTTAGGACCGGACATCCCCTGGTACTGCAAGATGTCTTCCCTTAATAAAATAACTCAGGGCTATTATATTATATATGTAGGGATCCTAGAAGAGAAAAATCATCCCCGGCGTGACACAGATAATATTAGTAAGGTATTGTAGTTTCTTGGTCCTTAAGTGGTTTATCTTTGGTGTTTCTAATGTGTTTTCAGTTTTCCCCTTTAGGAACGCCTAGAGACGGACGCTAAGCTCACATCGAAACGTCAGCGTATCTATTTTTTTTAAGATTTGAATTAATTGTCCTGGAAAAAGAGTTCAATATGAGGATTAATAGAGGGAAAATCAAGGTAATGGAGTGTAGTATGGGAAAAAGTGGAATAACGAAGGCGATATTGTGACGGAAGTTTAGGAATTCTGTTACTTGCGAAGCGTATAGTATAGTAGATATAAAGAGTAGGAAGGCTTTCGCTAAAAAGAGGGTTTGACTTACGGGTAATATAAGTGTGAATTTTAGGAAATCGCTGCTAAAAACGTTCGTATGGAGCGTGGCGTTTATATGGGGTGCGAAACGTGGATGATGGGAGTTGGGGAAAGGAAGAGAATAGAAGCCTTTGAAATGTGGTGCTATAGGCGAATGAGACAGAAGGGTGGATAGAATCACATACGAGGAATTTCTAAACAGAATAGGGCGGATGAGCGAACAATATGGAGGACGTTGACTAAGAGAAGGGATAGATTAATAGGCCACGTTTTAAGACACGAGGGTCTTGCAAAATAAGCATTAGAGGGAAATTTGTGTCTGGGGTAAGAAGAGAAGAGGAAGGCGAAGTATCCGCTAAGGAGAGTAGGGAAGATGTTGGTTGTTCTAGTTATAAGGAAGTGAAAAGGCTTGCATCTGATCAGTCATAGGACTGAATACCACAACAACAACAACAAATAGGACCATCAAGGACTGGAATAATTTACCTGTGGCAGGAGTGTTCAGAAGGAGGAAATTCTATTCAGGAAAATAATTTCAGGACAAACCTTAAAAAATGTGTGAAAAGAAGTGGCGGGTATATTGAATAATATAAATGCATATTGGAATGTAAATATCTAAGGGAAGCGTTCAGATAATTCTTTTAGTGTTTCTTTTTTTTTCTTTCAATGGCAGTAGATATTTTAAAGGACTCTGATTATTTTTCTTTATATTAGGGGTATTTATGTTTTAAGAAATTTCATTTGGTATTTTCCACCAGGGCAACTGTAGACTGCGCAGCTTGTTGATATTGTTTGTGAATATGTCCTGATATGTAGCCGTGGTGTTGTCTCCCGCCTACCTGCGGAGGATTCGGAGGTGGGGTGTGAGGCCGTTATATTGGAGTGGACACGGACGGCGACGCCTACCTGCAGAGTCGACGTCACGGACCGGTCCGCACACGCCGCAGCGCCTTGCCTTGCCTTGCCTTTACCTTACCTTACCTCGCCTTGCCTTTCCTAGCAAAGGGAAATCTCCTCCTCCTCCTCACTTCACCTCAGTACACTCGACTCTCCTCATCGCTGTTCAGACTTTTAAATTTACCGTAAATAAAAACAAAGTCGTCGTATGAACTTATCACTATTTATTCAAAAACGACGTTTCGTCACGACTTTCGAGACTTCCTCGGGCGTAAAATTAAGAAATTCATCATGGTTACTCCTTGACTCCGTCAGCCGAAAAGATTTTGGGTTCTTTTTATCTTATTACTAATTACTAAGCGCAGCCAAGGGAAGGCTTTCGCGAAAAAGAGGGATTCACTTACGGGTAATATTAGTGTGAAAATTAGGAAATCGTTGCTGAAAATGTTGGTATGGAGCGTGGCGTTATAAGGGGTGTGAAACGTGGACGATAGGAGTCGGGGAAAGGAAAAGAATAGAAACCTTTGAAATGTGGTGGCTATAGGAGAATGCTGAAAATACAGATAGGGTGGATAGAATCACAAACGTGGAAGTTCTAAACAGAAAATAGGGGAAAAGAGAACAATGTGGAGGACGTTGGCAAAGAAAAGGGATAGATTAATTGGCCACATTCTAAGACACGACGAGTCCTACAAAATTAGCATTAGAGGGAAGTCTGTGTGGGGGTAAGAACAGAAGAAGAAGGCAAAGTATGGAAAACGCTAGGCAGATTAAGGAAAAATTGGATTGTGATAGTTATGAGGAAATTAAAAGGCTTGCGCAGGAGGGTTGCAACAGACCAGTCTTAGGACTGAAAACAACAACAACAACTAATCGAAACTAATAAATTCGAGTAGAGGTTGATAAGATCATCGGGCGAAGGAGCAATATTATCATGGCGGTTCGGGATAGTTTACTGAATCTACGAAACAGGAATAATACCATAAGAATATTTAGGATAAATATAATTATGCTCATACCGAAGAAGACTCTTGCGATGAAAAGATGCGAACAGCACGGGACAATTAATTTAGTATCTCACGCGTGCAGAATATTAACTAAAATAGTGTACAGGAGAATGGAACATCAGATAGAACGCCAGTTAGGATTAGATCAGTTCGGTTTCAGGAAGAATGCAGAGGGACAAGAGAAGCAATATTGAAGTTGCGACTGATTTTAGAGGACAGGATACGGGGGAAAAAAAACAAACAACCAGCCTACGTTTATGGCATTTGTAGATTTGGAAAAAGCGTTTGATAACGTGAAATGGGAACACACTATTAGGGATTTTGAAAAGCAGTGGAATAAAATATCGAGAAAGGAGGCTTATACATAACATCTACAGAGGATAGGCAGCAGTAATTAGAATAGAAGATCATTGAGGGGGGAAAAAGCCGTTATCAAGAAAAGAGTAAGACAGCAATCTGTCGCCCCCATGATGTTCAACTTATATATATTGTAACATGAATAGTTACACTTAACAATGCAGGCCAGCTTGCGAGTTGCAATTGTTGAGGAACCGACGCAACTTGGGCCAACAATGTAGTCTGGCGAGACTTGCTTGGGGAGTCGTCATGGGGTAGTGGAAGGAGCAGGTTGTGTCGGTGGGACGACGAGAGAGAGAATGACCGACCACGGCCCTGCAGATATAATTACTTCTCGTGCTCTGATTGGAATTAAAACTATTAAAATCTATTTTTGGTGTTTTTTATGAAAAATACCTGGCGCCCTAAAGGAATTAAGAAATCCTCGAATACGGAGGAACGCGGAATCCTCTACAATATGTATATATAGAACAGGTGATGATGAATGTTGAAACGGAATACGGAAAAGGAATCGTGCTGCAAGGAGAACAAATAAAAGCCCTACGCTTTGCCGACGATATTCTAGTATTAAGGGAAGTCAGAAGGAGACTTGGAAACCAAAATGAATGCCATGAACGTGAACTTGGAGAAAGAGTACAACACGAGGATTAATAGAGGGAAAACCGATGTGATGGAGAGTAGTATGGGAAATAGTGGAATAAGAAAGGGTCTAAGATTTCGAATGTATTTTTTTACGGAAGTCCGGATCAGTCAGGGGCCAACTGCCTCCTGAAACTGGTGAAGACACGGAGGAGAAGGGAATGCTGCGACCCTCACAGCAAACTCGTCTCCCGTAATTCTCAAGGAAGGACGTGAGAATAGAGGAGCAATGGATACCTGAAGCAGGTTCTTTAAGGATCTGTCCTACAAACCTTTACTGGTGAAAACGAGTTGATCCTGTATCCAAGCCACGAGGTGACCTTAGGGCTGCTACCTGGTTCATTTGCACACCTACGGTGAACCACGCGAGTTCATTCAAAAACATCGCCAGGCATAATTAACCTAGTCTCACATTCCACAAATATGCCAAAGATAGAATTATAATTCGGCAACATCCTCAGTGCTATTAAATGAAGTCACTGCATAAGAGATGTTAGATGTTAACCCAAGACAAAAAATTGTGTGTTCCATAATCTTGGGGGGGTCGCATTTCTTTTTCCCTCCAAAGACAGCTTCACAGGGGATGTAACCTTAATATAAATATTCAATTCCTCATATTGAAAAGAATAGATTTTATTCCCCTCTATGTTGATTTATCGAAATTTCTGCGGAACTAATTATAATTTTTCTATTGGAGTTTCAGTGTAATTTTTTTTGGAGGGGACGGGGAGGAAGGATTGTTTTCTTTTTAATATTATTATGATGTTGTGTGAAACTTGTTTCTCCTCGACCGTTTCACAGTCACTGTCGATGTTGTTGTGACGTGGACTGCTGCGTAGCGATTAATACCGTCCGGTTGTTGGAAGAAAGGAAGGAAGGAGAAGGAAGATGGAGGAGCGAGACGGAGTCTGTCGCAACGGCGGACCTCATTGTACCTAATAGAATAACGACCAACTGGATTAGTGCCAGAGCTGATAAATGTGGCATCGAATAAAGTGCTCAAGCCCACAAAAAAAAGGAGGAGTGAGAGGGGAAGGAGAGAGAGAGGTTAGAGAACCGCAACGTACTGGGATCGTCTGAGCGATTGATGACGACTCTGCTGAGAAGGTCCTCAACAGCGCTGGAAGGACGTCACGGATTCCTGTCGACCCTTCAAAGATATCAAGAAAAGTGGTTCAGAGATGATGATATTGCTGTACCTCGCCTGGAGGTCAGAGGTGCTGCAAGAAAAATTAGGTCGTGTGACATCAGAGAAAGAGTACAGAAATTTAAGAAAATCCGTAAAGAGTGGAAGTTAAGAAATTATGTTACTTGGGAAGATGGTAGAAGTATAGTGGACATAAAGACTAGGAAGGCTTTTGCGAAAAAGAGGAATTTACTTACAAGTAATATAAGTGTGAATATTCGAAAACCGTTGCTAAAAATATTCGTATGGAGCGTGGTGTTATGTGGGGTGCTGAAACGTGGACGATAAGGAATTGCGGAAAGGAAAAGAATAGAAGCCTTTGAAATGTGGTGCTATAGGAGAATGCGATGGGTTGATGGGTTGATCACTTACGAGGAAGTTCTAAACAGAATAGGGTAAGGGCGAACAATATGGACGACGTTGACCAAGAGACGGGATAGGCCCACGTTTTAAGACATCAGGGTCTTGTAAAATAAGTATCAGAGGGTTGTGTGTGTCTGCGGTAAGAACAGAAGAGAGAGGGGAGAGGATGGAATACGCTAAGAAGATTAGGGAGGATTATGTGGGTTGTTCTAGTTATGAGGAAATGATAAAGGCTTGCTCAAGGTAGTTTAGCGTGGAACAGTCTATGGACTGAATACGACAACAACTTTCTAATAAGTTAATAATAATGCAAATAACGGATAATTACGACCCAGGCGCTCGATAAGGGTATTTTTGTAACTATAAGTCACGTATCCAATACAAAATTATTTTAAAAAATCTATTAAAAGTATCATAACAAATAAAATATTATTTTAGGCTTAATTAAGTTAGTGATTTACAATTCCTTTGTATTTATAAATTTCTACAGTTGAAACATCAGACGACGTATCATTTTAAAAAATTCAATGCGTCGCGTCACGTCACTGTCAATTAATAACTCTGACATTCCACACTCCCTCGCCGTTAATAACATCTTTGCTACTCGATTCGCGAAGTGGATTTTGGGACAGTATTTAGCGCCGCTTTCACTGCCATCTACCGGCGGAAGTTGCGAACTACGTACGTCGTCTCCGGCACAATCGTAAAATTATTACCTCGCATTTCGTCCAATAAAACGTGGAAAGAAGAAGAAGAAAGAAAACCTATCATTAATAGATTATATTAGGTTGTTATCCTTCGTCATATATATTCTTCAGGGAGGAAGAGGGGGGAGGGGAGGAAAGAGGGGAAGGGGATATTAGAGAAAATAGATGTTGGCAATTACCTTTAAATGTTAATACTAATAATAAAAAGAGATACTGTGAAACTGCAAGGAAGCCGTCAAATATTTATTATAAGTAGACGTGTAAGAAATATAGCTTTAAATTTTCCGTGTTAATAACTAACTGTATATTTATACAGGAAGGACGTCTCGGGGGGAGTGACGTCATGTATTACTACTTACTACTCGATTAACTCTAAACGTTTACTGTCGATATGTAAGCTCGATTACTTGGTATTGATACACAATAACTTTCATAGTCGTAAATATAAATATATATATATTATATAATAACCCCTACGCTTTGTCGACGATATTCTAGTATTAGGGGAGTCAGAAGAAGACTTGGAAACCATAATAAAAAGGTCCTGGAGAAAGAGTACAAATTGAGGATTAATAGACAGAAAACCAAGGTAATGGAGTGTAGCTTGGGAAAAAGTGGAATAAAAAAGGGTGTTACATTGGGAAGGGATATTTTGACGGAAGTTAAGGAATTCTGCTACTTGGGAAGCGTAATAACTAGGGATGGTAGAAGTATAGTAGAAAAAAAGAGTAGGATAGCACGGGCAAAGAAGTCTCTCGAGAAAAAAGGAAATTTACTTAAGTGTGGATATTAGGAAATGGTAGCTAAAAATGTTCGTATGGAGCTTTTGGCGTTATATAGGTGTGAAACGTGGACGATAGGAGTTTGGGGAAAGGGAAAAGAATAGAAGTCTTTGAAATGTGGTGCTATAGGCGAATCCTGATAGAATCACTAACGAGGAAGTTCTGAACGGAATAGGGGAAAAGCGAACAACATGGAGGACGTTGACCAAGAGAAGGAATAGATTAATAAAAATTAGCACTAGACGGAAGTGTGTGGGGGGAGAAAACAGCCGAGGGAGGCTAAGGAAAGAATATACTAAGCAGAATAGGGAGGATATGTGTTGTGCCAGTTGCGAGGAAATGAAAAGGCTTGCGCAAGATAGGTTGTTAGCATGGACGCTTGCCTTAGACCAGTCTTGGGTCTGAATACCACAACAACAAGTAGGAACGTTTCTAATAAACATATACAGAAATAAATTATTCTTATAATATTAAATTTACAATAAATTTCGCTAATATTCAAAATAATTATCCTACCCCTGAGTGTGTCCTTTGGTAGCTGCTGAGCTTAGCCCGTTAATTGATATCTCTGGTATCGTCTACGTCACTGGCTTCAGCCGCTGTTTATTCATATCCTTCCAACTAATGTGTTACATTCTATGGAATCTGCTTTTTCTTTTCTTGTTAATTGATATCTCTGGTATCGTCTACGTCTCTAGGTTCAGCCGCTGTTTATTCATATCCTTCCAACTAATGTGTTATATTCTATGGAATCTGCTTTTTTCTTGCCTTGTTAATTAATATCTCTGGTATCGTATACGTCACTGTGCTGATTCACCGCTTATTCATAACCTTCCGAATAGTCTCTCTATACACTCACGAACCTCAATACAAGAATATCCTAAAAGATTGGTAGAAACGTTTCGATGCGTGGTGGTGTTTTTTTTTAATTATTCACATTTACTTTCCCGTCCGTATTTTAGACTATTTTATTATCGTACTGATTGGCAACTTAATGTTTCAATTTTTATTACGGTAAGTTGAACAGAAAAAAAAAGAATCTCAATTCTGATTTAGAAGAGGAAGAAAGAGGGAGCGCGCGCCTCGTTTCTCCCTCCTAGGTTGTAAATATTTCAGAGATAAGAGCTTTTTAAGTAATGACGTTTCGGACTGGGAGGCAGTTAAAAGTAAATTATAAAGAGGCGGCCGATATGTGTGAGTGTGTGTGATCCTTGCAAATGTCGGCATCTGAATGGAGGTTGTATCTAAAGACAGCGACGACGAGAGTCAAAGAGATAAGGAACGCTGTCAATTAAAACCATTTATTACAAACTACTCCGGGAGGGGAAAGGAGGGGAGGAGACGAGTTCTGATTGGGGAATAAAATACAAGCACGTAAATTAGGTTACCAGTCGAAAGTGCCAAAATAGCCAAATTTACAGGTAGAAAAATTCCGGTTTTTGGGAGAGTCAGTTAAAAGGCTTATCTCTGGGAGATAAGAGTCAACAACAAGTTTGCTACATAAAACGGAGGAGGAGGATTTAAAATGTAATTTACGGGTGTGTTAAGGAAGGTGTAACGGAGAGAGGGAGATAAAGAATAGGAAAATATTACAGGGATTAATCAGACGAGACACTGAACCCTCACTTCCTCTCTCTCTGTATTTTTTTCTTCCTTGAAAAGAATAAATAATTGGCTCTGTTATGAACTTTTTAAAGATCACGAAAGCCTGAGAGGATTGACCCGTGGTCTAAGACTGCAAAGGTTACATAACTACCTCTGTGTAAGTTAAAAAAAAAAGATTCTTCTGGATGTCCATAAAAGAATCTCACTGTTTCCAAAAGGTACATTGGCATTAAAAAACCGTCGCCATTTTGCGTACATGACGCGGTACGTCGGGAAAAGAACGGGGGGTGGGGTGGGGGAGTGAAAACATCCAAGGCATTACTCGCGCACGTGCTTATCTAAAGCTGTATAAGAAATAAATAAAAGGATAAATTAAATAATCTTTTTCGACTTACAGAGTCAAGGAGTATATATGTATCTAGTTATATTCATATCTCTGTTATTATTGTCACTATGTGAGCAAAGATTCTGTGGTTCATCACTTAATAATAAATTATATGCTCGAAAATAGTCCTTCAATTACGCGCATGTCTCTGTCATTACGTGAAAACACAGATTCTCTGGTGCATCACTTAATTATAATTATAAATTGTCCGCTCGAAAATATTATCTCAGGTATATTGTTGTTATTATTGTCACTATATGAACACGGATTCTGTGGCTCATCACTTAATAATAATTATAAATTGTCTCTAAAAATTATATGAATATCTCTGTTATTAACGTCACTATTTGACACGTAGATTCTATGGTTCATCACTTAATTATAATTATAAATTGTCCGCTCGAAAATATTATCTCAGTTGTATTGTTGTTATTATTGTCACTATATGAACACGGATTCTGTGGCTCATCACTTAATAATAATTATAAATTGTCTCTAAATATTATATGAATATCTCTGTTATTAACGTCACTATTTGACACGTAGATTCTACGGTTCATCACTTAATTATAATTATAAATTGTCCGCTCGAAAATATTATCTCAGTTGTATTGTTGTTATTATTGTCACTATATGAACACGGATTCTGTGGCTCATCACTTAATAATAATTATAAATTGTCTCTAAAATTATATGAATATCTCTGTTATTAACGTCACTATTTGACACGTAGATTCTACGGTTCATCACTTAATTATAATTATAAATTGTCCGCTCCGAAAATATTGTGTCAGTTATATGCATATCTCTGTTGTTATTGTCACTAAGTCAACACAGATTCTGTGGTTCATCACTAAATTATAATTATATGTATGGTCTCTGAATGTTGTTGTTATTATTGTCACTAGGTTAACAAAGATTCTGTGGTTCATCACTAAATTATAATTATATACGGTCTCTGAATGTTGTTATTATTGTCACTAGGTTAACAAAGATACTGCGGTTCATCACTAAATTATAATTATATACGGTCTCTGAATATTGTTGTTATTATTGTCACTAGGGCCAACAAAGATTCTGCGGTTCATCACTTAATTATAATTACAAATTATCAGCTCTCAATTGTATGTATATCTCTGCATCTGTCAGTCACTATGTTTCCTTTATTCCTGGTAATTTAAAAATTTTATGTTTAAATAGTACTGTTTTTCCCCTTAAATTGTAGACAAAAGTAATCAAGCCGTTCTCTTTTTTTTAAAAAAAAAACTAGTCGCCGTCCCTCGTTTCTTCATTGTACATTTACCTTGCAACGCTAAATTAATTTTATCATCGTGTGTCACTACTGGAATAACTGTAACCTGGTAACCATTTCCCCCCACCCCACCCCCTCTCCTCCTTTTTTTGTATCCCTCATTCTACCTTTTTTGAGAAACGTGTAAATGTTTTTGGTGTCATTAGTTTCCACTTTTTCCACCGTGATGTCTAATTAAAATCTGCGGTGGCGGCGGCTGCGGTTTTATCAAGCTGATTTTTATTACAGGAATTACTTAAAAGAGGAGTCAATAACTTAGTCTCAACGCTATTGGGGGGGTGATAACTGCCACCACGAGGCGCTGTAAACTTAGTTGCGTATTTCTCAGACGACGCCGACCAATAATTATCAGAACCACCAACAGGAGGACGAGGAAGAATCTGATCGTAAAAAATGGCGATGGAAAAGGATTCCTCATCCCTCCCCCTCTCTCTCCCTCTCCCCTCTGTAGTCCACGGTCAATATTTTAGTTATATTAATTCTCACGTCGGGAGAAACACTTGCTGCGGCGCTATTCACACTCCAATAACGGTTTATTAACATCCACATTCAGCCATTTTATTACTACTATTACACTACTAATTTATTTCAAATCTTCGGGGGAATTTTTTTTCTTTTTCATTTATAAACACATTTTACAATTACCTCTTAACCTCTCTGTAATAACGCTTTAAGTTTCCAGAAATAAATATTACGACTATCGATAACTTATACATACATAAATGTAGCTAATAAAAAAATTGGTGAAGGGGGGAAAAATTACCCTTAATTGCAGCTCTCAATTTTTTTAAAAATAATTTGTTGTTGTGGTATCCAGTCCTAAGATCCTCCACCTTAGCCTATTCTGCTCAAGCCTTTTCATTGTTACATAGCTACAACATCCTCCCTAATCTTCTTAGCGTATTCTACCCCTCGGTCTCCCTCTTCTCTTCTTACCCTACACACACACACGCGCTTCCCTCTATTGCTAAATTTACAAGATCCTCGTGTCTATTAATCTATCCCTTCTCTCGGTCGACGTCATCCATATTAATCGCTCTTCCTCGTATTCTGTTTAGAACTTCCTCGTTAGTGATTCTATCCACCCCATCATCTCATTCTCCTATATCGCAAAACATTTCAAACGCTTCTATTCTTTACCTTTCCGCAACTCCTATCGTCCCACGGTTTTGCACCCCCAATATAAACGCCACGCTCCATATCAACAGTTTTTTTTAGCAAGGTCTTCCTAATATTTACGCTTATCTTACCCGTAAGTAAATCCCTCTTCCTCCTTGCCTGTTGTTATCCTACTCTAGTTAGAGAGAGAGAGAGAGAGAGAGAGAGAGAGAGAGAGAGAGAGAGAGAATAGAGAGGTTTGCTTTTGAAAATTTAATTTCATTTTAATTTTCCGGCGACCGCCTGACTACACGAGGATAGTTTACATGGTGGCAGCGCCCTTAGGAAGGGATTCTAATGGTGTCCAGCTTTTGATGTTCTGATTTTGCAAAAAAACCAATCTGAACGGGCAGGAAGCTTTTAGTGATATATTATTTTAGCGGGGCGTTTACGTGATAAGTTAGCGAATGGCTATTCTGTAATATAATAATAAAAAACCTAAAACTTGGGGGACCGTTTTACAATTTTTTATTTCCTTCTTCTCTTCCCGTTCCCTAATAAACACGTCAAGACGTCCATTTTTTCCCCTCACCACCATAGAGAGAGAGAGAGAGAGAGGGAGAGACAGAAAAGGGTCCATAAAGACTGCTTTTAACGTCCGCTCGCTCGACCAAACGACCGAGATGAGTTCGATGACAAGATGGCGTCAACTCTGCTGGAGGTCATCGTCATTGTTTATTGTAAATTACACGCGACGGCGGCGGCGGCGACGACGACGTTCGTACGTATATCATCACCGTGGGCCTAATTCTCTCCCTCCCGCCCCCTTACCTCCCTACATCTCTCTCTCTCTCTCTCTCTCTCTCTCTCTCCGATAAATCATCAAAGTCAAATATAAAACTCCGTCTCGACACACAACTCGTTAATCTTCATGAAATGAATGACAAATTCTTTTAATAAAGTCCAAGACTCGATAATTTACTGTTAATAGCCGAAAGCGAATTCTTGCCCCCCCTCCCCCTCCCCCACCCCCCCCCCCAGAGTGTCGACTGAGAGGCGCTATTTTCATACCAGGTATAAATCATCCCGGTCTTCTTTTCTTTACGATGTGTTTGAACAAAGAGGGGAAGTTAAAAAAAATCATTAATCAATTTGATGACGAAGATGGTGACGATTTGGGTGTGGAGGGGGACCGGAGGGGGGCGTGGGGGGGAGAGAGAATGACATATGTAATTTTATACTTTGCAAGCTGCGTAAGTAATCTCTTGAGTTAACGGGCATCGAGCGCATCACACACACACGTATTCACTCCGTGACGTCTTCCTACTGTCCCAAGGCTATGATGATACACGGTAAACTAATCGCGCTACCTCCAAAGAGTCTGGACCGTCCTGGAGTAATACTTTTAAGGGGGTTTAAAATTCTCCCGGTACACTAAATAAAAATATTCTCCCAATACTCCCTGAACTTTATATGGAAAAGAGAAAAAAAAAACCTCCCTCTACTTAATTCCATGTATGTTTCCAGGAGTGAAAAAAGAAAAATCCCCGGTACCTTGTTTGATTTAAAAAAAAATCACCCAATACTTAAATGAGTCAAAAATACTCCCTGTACTTTAAATGAAGGAGAGACCAGAGGGAGAAAACAAAACTCCCTTCATTTAATCCGCTGAGCGTTACCCTAAGTGAAGAATATTCCCAGTACCTTAACTGAGTTAAAAAAAATTCTCCCAGTACACTAAAATAGTAAAAAAAAATCCCGGTACCTTAACTGAGATAAAAGAAATTCTCCCAGTACAATAAAAGAGTTAAAAACACTCCATAAACTTTATGGAAAATAGAAAAAATAACCCTCCCTTTACTTAATTCCCGGGATGTTTCCCGCAGTGAAAAAAAAATCCCCATTCAGTTAAAAAAATTCACCCAGTACTTAAATAAGTCAAAAATACTCCCTGTACTTTAAATGAAGGAGAGACCAGAGGGAGAAAACAAAACTCCCTTTATTCAATCCGCTGAGCGTTACCCTCAGTGAAAAATATTCCCAGTACCTTAATTGAGTTAAAAAAAATTCTTCCAGTACACTAAAAGAGTAAACAATACTCCCTGAACTGTATGGAAAAGAGAAAACAACCTCCCTCTACTTAATTCCATGGATGTTTCCCGCAGTGAAAAAAACTTCCCCGGTACACTAAATGAATCCTAAAGGAAGGGAGAGAAAAACATCCCTTTATGTAATTCGTCGAGCGTCACTTTCAGTGAAAAATATCCCCTCGATAGCTGAATGCAGTTAAAAAGAAAATCTTCCGGTCACCTAGAAGAGAGTCAAGGATACACGCGGTCAAATAATACTCCCGGTTCCTTAAGGAAATATAAAAAAAATAGTTCTACCTATATTTAATTTCCCTTTATTTGGCAACGGACAATCAAAGGTGACATTTCTCAGCAATACTAAGTTTAGTGTCCAAGGTCAGTTTATCTTGTTTTTTTTGAAACGCATTTCCTAAAGAACTGAGAAGCTTAAAGGATGAATTTACGGTTCACGGTATAAAATAAATGTAAAAAAAAGAACAACGGTATCGACCAAGTCTTCAATAGTAATAGACATTAATCATGTATAAATTCGTTAATTATTTGGAATTCTCAATCGAATTCATAGTTTCACTACTTACATGTAATTATATTAATTATGTTTGGTAGGAATAACTGAAGACGTGAAGTAGCGGACGAAACGTCTTAATTCAAAATTAAAATTCTTCTACAACACAGTTTTTCTGACATTAAAATTTACAATCAATAATAAAAAGAAACGGTCAAATAGTCTGCATGTAAATAATTTATGACTAATCGTTCACAAAAGCGACGTTTCGTCTCCATTTGGTTAGACTTCTTCAGGGGGCGCGATACAAATATTACAATAAATTATAAATATGGGTTTTCATAAAAATATATTCGTGGTGATAAATTTTATATGCTGACTTTTTTGGGCCGTCTTTTTATTTATTTTTTCAAAATTATTCTCCTATTTACGGCTTTTGGTCCAAAAAGTCTGCATGTAAATAATTTACGACTAATCGTTCACAAAAGCGACGTTTCGTCTCCATTTGGTTAGACTTCTTCAGGGGGCGTAGGACAAATATTACAATAAATTATAAATATGGGTTTTCATAAAAATATATTCATGGTGATAAATTTTATATGCTGACTTTTTTGGGCCGTCTTTTTATTTATTTTTTCAAAATTATTCTCCTATATTTACGGCTTTTGGTCCATTCTACTGGTGCAGAAATATTTGTCGGGTTTCCGCTCGGGTGCGCGATGCAGGTGCGATGAAAAACGCGACGTTTCGACGACCAAGTTGCTCTGTCGTCATCTTCAGGCACCGGGAAAGCCTCAGCTTTTCTATTTATGATTTTATCGGTAATCTTTGGTATTGTTCAACGTCATCCTTTACCAGTGTCGGGAAACCTAATTGGGAAAAACGTGAGCTTGGCGGAATGTAGAGAACAGATATAGCCGCCACATTTCACCTAATTTAACATGACCGCTGCACGGTGACGTCACAATCTTACCCGCGATTGTGACGTTTCGCGTGAGGGTGTTTTTGGTCGACGGAGGTTGAAAGTTGCGCAAGTTGTCCTGATTGATGTTGGAAGGCAAACAGTGGCCCGCGATGGTCGACTGACCGACCACCAGGTGCCACCGGCCACACATAAATACACGCCGGGGAAACCGCAATTAGAAACGAGTATTTCCTTGCGGTTCATTAAGCCGCTGCCGCCGCCGCCGCTTTTTCCTAATTAAACAGCGATCCGCCCCCCTCCGAACGGCAGCAGCTCACTCCTTGATTAATCTTTATTACCCGGTAATTAGCGGTTGCCCTAATGGATTATGAAAAGTTGCCTGCTCCGAGTATCGACGCCGGCGCCGCAGGTAACCCGCCATGTTTCTCATCACTGCCCCTCGTCATCCTCTTCTAATATCCTACCCAAGAAAAATACGATCGAATTGTAATTCTTCTCCTCCTCGTGAAACGCACGGATAAAGCACGGTAAAGCTCGGCCTTAGCTTCGTCGACTGAACTGCTGCTGTTGTAACATTCATACCCTTGTAGATTTTTTTGTTTCGTCCAGTTCAACCTTGCAATTTTTTTTCTGTTTTTATTCATTTAATTTATTTCTCCATGGCTCTACAGCAGCCCCATTGAGGGCCTGGGCCTACCGGGTCGACTGCGGACTGTCATCTCGCATGGCACATTCACGTGGTCAGCAGCGGCGTATCGAACCCCTTCCAACAGTCTTAATCCCGACCGGTCTTGTCGACCGTGACGACACAAACATCCAAGCCCATGCCAGGATTCGAACCCGGGATTATTCTAATTACCTGCTGCCTGTAAAATAATAAAATTACCTTAGAATTTTATCAAGTCTCTTTTTTTCCCCTTCCCCGCGTTGTAAAGGAGCCCTTTACGAGAATTTTTCAAACGTCGGTGGAAAAATTAAAGGCAGAGACGACGTTGCAAGTATTACCAATGCAAAGATAATATACATGCGCGTACCGGGTATAATTATGTTTTTTTTCTTCAAATTTTTGGGCTTGTAAATGATTTTGTGACGTATTATTAAAAAATGGCGGTGCGAGTTGGAGAGAATGAAAAAAATATTACTCTGAAATAATATGTTAAAAGGGTCGTCCGTAAAGTATTAATCCTTCGCTCTGTGTGTGGAATAGAAGGCGGTGAGGAGGAAAAGTGTGAGATGCTGTAAAATAATAAAAATTACCTTAGAAGTTTAACAAGTCTCTTTTTTTCCCCTTCCCCGCGTTGTAAAGGAGCCCTTTAGAAGAATTTTTCAAGCGTCGGTAAAAAAATTAAAAGGCAGAGACGACGTTGCAAGTGTTACCAATGCAAAGATAATATACATGCGCGTGAGTGTTTCGCGCTCGTGTGTGTGTGTGTGTGTGTGACGATATTAAATTTCCGTGAGCTAATTAGTATTCATAGAGGACGAGGAGCGGCAGCAGCAGCAGCGGCGGCGGAGGGGAATACCGACGCGGAATGCAGAAATATCATTTGATTTGTCGCCAGCAAACTCCTTGGCCTCGGGCCTAAGAGGAACACATAACCGGAATTTAAAAGCACACGGACACACACACACACGAGCTATGTAGAAGAGCACCTGTCAGGTCTTTGGTCTTACTCAAATTATTGTGGCGGACTCTAGAAATAACACAGCCTTGCTTCTATTCCAGTGGAATACCCGAAAAATAACTATATTCATTAATGATGATGATGATGATAAGATCACCTAACCATAGCTCGGGGGTCCCAAGTCAACCCTGGGCTACCTTGCTCTACCTTCCACATTCCTGGCCTGTTAAATTCCCTTCATATGCTATTAAAGGGGGAGTTTCAGCTTGTTCTACCTTGCAGATTCCACCTGTTCAATTCCCTTCCTATGATACTAAAGGGGAGTTGCTCTACCTTCCACATTCCGCCTGTTAAATTCCCTTCATATGTTATTAAAGGGGAGTTGTTCTACCTTCCACATCCCGCCTGTTCAATTCCCTTCCTATGATACTAAAGGGGAGTTTGTTCTACCTTCCACATTCCACATGTTATATTCCCTTCCTATGCTATTAAAAGGGAGTTGCTCTACCTTCCACATTCCGCCTGTTAAATTCCCTTCATATGTTATTAAAGGGGAGTTTCAGCTTGTTCTACCTTCTACATCACGAATATTCTATTCCCTTCCTATGATTCTAAAGGGGAGTTGCTCTACCTTCCTCATTCCCGCCTGTTAAATTCCCTTCATATGTTATTAAAGGGGAGTTTCAGCTTGTTCTACCTTCCACATCCCGCCTGTTAAATTCCCTTCATATGTTATTAAAGGGGAGTTTCAGCTTGTTCTACCTTCCACATCACGAATATTCTATTCCCTTCCTATGCTATTAAAGGGGAGTTGCTCTACCTTCCACATTCCGCCTGTTAAATTCCCTTCATATGTTATTAAAGGGGAGTTTCAGCTTGTTCTACCTTCCACATCACGAATATTCTATTCCCTTCCTATGATACTAAAGGGGAGTTGCTCTACCTTCCACATTCCCGCCTGTTCAATTCCCTTCATATGATATTAAAGGGGAGTTGTTCCACCTTCCACATTCCGCCTGTTCAATTCCCTTCCTATGTTATTAAAGGGGAGTTTCAGCTTGTTCTACCTTCCACATCCCGAATATTCTATTCCCTTCCTATGATACTAAAGGGGAGTTGCTCTACCTTCCACATCCCGCCTGTTAAATTCCCTTCCAATCCTATTAATATGCTATTAAAGGGGAGTTGCTCTACCTTCCACATCCCGCCTGTTCAATTCCCTTCCTATGCTATTAAAGGGGACTTGTCTATCACAGCATCACCCTCATGTTGCCTCTGTTGTTTTAAAAAAGAAAACATCGGACGAAGAAGCGACATCGCGGCCGTTCGGGATAGTTTGCGAAACCCATGAAAAAACACGAAGAATACCAGAGAACGTTTTAGTAAAAAAAAAACATAATTATACCCACCCTCCACACCCACACACACATACCGAAGACGAGTGGGGCTGACAGACGCGAACAGCACAGGGTAAATAGTTTACTACGTCATACATGCAAAAAAATAACGAAAATAGTTTATAGGATAATGGAACGACAAAATGGAAGGCGAGAGTTAGGAGAAGATCAGTTCAATTTTCGGAAGAATATAGGGAAAAGTGAAAGGAAAAAATTGACATCGAGTCTAATTTTTAGAAAAGAGTGATAAGAAAAGACAAGGCGTTCACTGGCGTTTGTAAAATTAAGGCAAAGCCGTTGTTGATGTTGATGTGTTAAATGGAACACACTATTAAGAATTTTTTTGAAGAACACTGGAAATGAAATATCATCGAGAAAAGACGCTTATAGATAACCTCCACATTACGCAGGAAGCAGTAATTAGAATAGAAGATCAAGAAGAAAACAAAGGAATAAGACGAGGAGGAGGATGATGCAGGATACATACAACAGGAGATGAAGAAAGTTAAAAATTAGTATGGAAAAGGAAAATCAAAACTGCAATGAGAAGAAATAAAAACTCTATGATTTGTTGGATGATATTGTAGCATTACGGGGAAGTCAGAAAAGAGAAAAAAAAATTGTAAAACGTAATAAATGGCGTCAGGAGTAATAGATTAATAGACGGGGGAGAAAACCAAGGTAATGTAGAGTGTAGTAGGGGGAAACAGTGGAATAAAACAGAGGCTGTTAGATTGGGGGAAGGGGATATTTTTGACGGAAGTTAAGGAAGTCTGCTACTTGGGCAGAGTAGAATAGGATAGCAACAGGAATTTACTTATGGATAATATAGGTGTGAATATTAGGAAATCGTTAATAAACATGTTGGTAAGGAGTATGTGACGTTTTATGGGTGCTGAAACGTGCGACGGTAGGAGTTGGGGAAAGGAAAAAAAAGAAATATAGAAGCATTTGAAATGTGGTGATATTAGGAGAACGAGAATGAGGTGGATAGAATCACAGTAACGAGGAAGTTTTAAAGAGAATAGGAGGGAAGGGGGGGGGGAAAGCGAACAATATGGAGGACGTTGACCAAGAGAAGGGAATAGATTAATAGGCCACGTTTTAAGACACGAGGCGCTTGTGAAATAAAAATTAGAGGGAAGTGTGTGGGGGGTAGGAAGAGAATAGGGAGGCTGAAGGTGGAATACGCTAAGCAGGGATGTGCTAGTTATGAGGAAATTAAAAGGCTTGCGCAAGATAGGTCCAGCCTTAGCACTGAATACCACGCGACAACACACATTACGTTTTAAAATTGGGAATAAGGGGGAGGATAATCAGATAATTTTAACAAGAAGCTTTCAGAACGTAGCCCAACTACAATTATCGGTAAAATATCGTGAATAGAATTAATTAACCCCCCCCCCAAAAAAATAAATTATTACGTACAGTAGACGCTGAGGATCTGGAAGGACCATCGCACGCACGAACGCACCGTGGCGAAAACCAAACAACAGTCTGATCGACACTAAACCTCCTTTAACAACCCCTTCCCCCTCCCCAACCCCTCCCCATTTCCTTCAGCAGTCCCAAAAGGAAAAATATATTGGTGGGTAGAGGTAAATAACAGGAAGTGCCAACGCAACGAAAAAAAATCCCCCCAAGACTGTCCTGACTTCCCTCAAACGTTCTGAAGTCAAAGATCCAAATTTTTTTTCTTCCCCCGCTCTAGACGAGCTCTTTTTATGGGGGCCGAAGCACAAAAATATCCTCGAAATGGAACCTAAATTACCCTGTGATCAGTCACTCACCTTCCTATGTCATGTCTTTTTCACCATCAAAAGTCTCGGACTACTTACAGTAATGTGAAACAATTTTTTTGTTGTTGTTGTTGTGGTATTCAGTCCTAAGACTGGACCCTCCATGCTAAACTATCTTGCGCAAGCCTTTTCATTTCCATATAACTACCACCAACCAACACCTTCCACTAATGTGCTTAGCGTATATTCCATCCTTTACCTCCCTGTTCAATATACGCACTGCTTCACTTCACTTCACACGTTGGGTTTTTTTTTTGGAGGTTTGTCTGTCCTGAAATTATTTTCCTGAATAGAATTTCCTCCCTCCCTCCCTCAAAACACTCCTGCCACAGGAAAAATTATTATTCCAGTCGTTGATGGTCCTATTTGTTGTTTGTTGTTGTTGTTGTTGTTGTAAGACTGGCCTGACGCAACCCTTCCTTGCTAAACTATCTTGCGCAAGCCTTTTCATTTCCATATAACTACCACAACCAAACACCTTCCACTAATGTGCTTACCGTATATTCCATCCTTGTCCTCCCTGTTCAATATACGCACTGCTTCACTTCACTTCACACGTTTTTTTTTTGAGGTTTGTCTGTCCTGAAATTATTTTCCTGAATAGAATTTCCTCCCTCCGAACACTCCTGCCACAGATAAATTATTATTCCAGTCGTTGATGGTCCTATTTGTTGTTGTTGTGGTATTCAGTCCTATGACTGATCAGATGCAAGCTTTTTCCATTTCCTGATGTAACTAGCACAACCAACATCCTCCCCTAATCTCCTTAGCGGATTCCATACTTCGTCTCCCTCCACACACACTTCCCTCTAATGCTAATTTTTACAAGACCCTCGTGTCTAAAAATGGTGGTTTATTAATCTATCCCTTTCCCTTGGTCCACGTCCTCCATATTGTTCGCTTTTCTCCCCCTCTATTCTGTTTAGAACTTTCTCGTTAGCGATTCTATCCACCTCTTTCTACTTCTCCTAATAGCACCACGTATTCAAAGGTTTCTATTCTTTTCCTTTCCCCCAAACTTCTATCGTCCACGTTTCAGCACCCATCCATATAAGTAAAGCTGAGCTGCTGAGACGAATCAGATTATTAGGACTTGGGACCTGATCAGTGAGACTTGTAAATAGGGGAAGAATAACAGCAGCTACCCCCCTGTCACTAGAAAGAAGGGTCGAATACAGGGGCAGAAAAGGTGATTTTGGGGGGGGGAGGGGGATTGTCGAGTGAAAGAAGGACAGGCCGCACCTGGTTTCCAGCGCGTGCTCAGGAGAAGGAGGAAAAAAAAAAGTCCCGCCCTTCACATATCTAACAAACACAATTAAGCGCGTTTAATTACCGAATGTTGCGGCCGTAGATAGTTGTTTCCCCCCCTCCCCCCCCTCCCCCCCTTGTCCCCTCCCTTCCCCTTTTTTTTATTTCATTCACCCGGGGCACACCTCCGGCTCGTAAAATCCTAACGGCCCCGGTTCCCGTTACACTCCCTGTGATTTGCCCGTCATAATTACACGTGTATTAGCATATAGATGAACACGTGTACGTGTGTGTGTGCGCGCCCTGCCCATCGTCGTCGCGAGCACGTGACCGGCCCCTAGCTCGAGGGGCCCCCCCCCCAAAAAAACCCTCCACTTGTCACTCGACTTCTTCAATCTCGGAGGAATCTCTCTCTCTCTCTCTCTACTCTCTCTGTAACAAACAACATGGCTACCTTGAAGGGGAAACGCCTCGGCATGACTCTCTCTCTCTATAAGGCTCACAAATCCCGCTAATAACCTTAGATTATTTATTTATTTTTTTAAAAAAAAGTGTACAAAAATACCACACTGTGTGTTGCCGCGTAGAGTGCACGACTCTAAAAATCGGCCCTTGAAGCAATCCATTTATGAAAAATCGTTCCTTAAACATCGAACACTTACTAATCTGACCTATTTCGTGCAGTTCTCTGCGTATATTATTTATTTATTTTTATACAAAAATACCACACCGTGTGTTGCCGCGTAGTACACGACTCTAACAATCGGCCCTTGAAGCAATCCATTTATGAAAAATCGTTCCTTAAACATCGAACACTTACTAATCTGACCTTCTATATTGTGCAGTTCTCTGCGTATATTATTTATTTATTTATTTTTTTTAAAAAAAAGTGTACAAAAATACCACACTGTGTGTTGCCGCGTAGAGTGCACGACTCTAAAAATCGGCCCTTGAAGCAATTCATTTATGAAAAATCGTTCCTTAAACATCGAACACTTACTAATCTGACCTTCTATTCTCAGCGTATATTATTTATTTATTTTTTTTAAAAAAAAGTGTACAAAAATACCACACTGTGTGTTGCCGCGTAGTGCACGACTCTAAAAATCGGCCCTTGAAGCAATCCATTTATGAAAAATCGTTCCTTAAACATCGAACACTTACTAATCTGACCTTCTATTTCGTGCAGTTCTCTGCGTATATTATTTATTTATTTATTTAAAAAAGTGTACAAAAATACCACACTGTGTGTTGCCGCGTAGTGCATGACTCTAAAAATCGGCCCTTGAAGCAATTCATTTATGAAAAATCGTTCCTTAAACATCGACACACTTACTAATCTGACCTTCTATTTCGTGCAGTTCTCTGCGTATATTATTTATTTATTTATTTTTAAAAAAAGTGTACAAAAATACCACACTGTGTGTTGCCGCGTGGTACGTGGACGACTCTGTCAATCGGCCCTTGAAGCAATCCATTTATGAAAAATCGTTCCTTAAACATCGACACACTTACTAATCTGACCTTCTATTTCGTGCAGTTCTCAGCGTATATTATTTATTTATTTTTTTTAAAAAAAAGTGTACAAAAATACCACACTGTGTGTTGCCGCGTAGTGCACGACTCTAAGAATCAGCCCTTGAAGCAATTCATTTATGAAAAATCGTTCCTTAAACATCGACACACTTACTAATCTGACCTTCTATTTCGTGCAGTTCTCTGCGTATATTATTTATTTTTTTTTTAAAAAAGTGTACAACAAGGTTTGCCGCGTAGTGCACGACTCTGTCAATCGGCCCTTAAAGCAGTCCTTTTATAAAAAATCGTCCCTTAAACATCGAACACTTACTAATGTGACCTTCTATTTCGTGCAGTTCTCTGCGTATATTATTTATTTATTATTTTTTTAAAAAATGTACAAAAATACCACAATGTGCGTTGCCGCGTAGTGCACGTTGAAGCAATCCATTTATTAAAACCCGTTCCTTAAACATCGAACACTTACTAATCTGACCTTCTATATTTTGAGCAAGTTCTCTGCGTATATTATTTATTTATTTATTTTTAAAAATTGTACAAAAATACCACACCGTGTGTTGCCGCGTAGTGCACGACTCTAAAAATCGGCCAAGAAGCAATCCATTTATGAAAAATCGTTCCTTAAATAATGAATACTTACTAATCTGACCTTCTATTTCGTGCAGTTCTCAACGTATATTATTTTTGAAGCCCCCTAAAAATTGGTCCCGAAGGGGAAATCCTCGTCCGTATACTTTCTCCATAAACAGTAACACGCTAAACCATATTACACAGTTACTTTTCCAATAACATCGTATGATTTATTGTTACCTCGAATGAGGAAATAGGCTACGTCTTACATTACAAACAACGAACAAAATAAGGTACATAATTAATTAAAAATAATCTTAAAAGAAAATGTAAATAGTCCAAAGTCAATTCCCTGGTGCATAAGACTTAGTATATTGCCGTTTATCATCACGGGTTAAGAACACGGCGTCGTTTTTTGAACGGGAATATTTTTTTTAAGGAAAAATCTATTGACCAAATAAAAGACAAAAATGGGGAGAGTGGAGCGGGTTAATGAGAAATAACGAAACGAGTAATAACATAAGGTAATGCAATATAGTAAATTATATCGAAGAAAGGAATGAGACAAGGATGATGCTGCAGTCTGTCTCGACCATGCTGTTCAAGTTATATATATATATATAAAAAAGGGCGATGAAGAATGTTGAAACTGAATATGGAAAAGGGAATCACACTGCAAGGAAAAAAAAATAAAAAACCTTACGCTTTGCGCCGACGATATTGTAGTATAAGGGGTAGTCAGAAGAATACTAGGTAAACCATAACAAATAAGAGTTCGATACGTTTGATAAGGTTTCTGAAGGGAACAGCAATGAAATATCGAGAAAGGAGGCTTATACATAACCTCTATATAAGGGCAGTCAGCAGTAATTAGAATAGAAGATGAAGAAGACAAAGGAGTAAGACGAGGATGATGCAGTTTGTCGCCGCCCATGCTTTTTAATTTATACATACAACAGGAGATGAAGAAAGTTACAAATGAGTATGGAAAGGGAATCAAACTGCAATGAGAAGAAATAAAAACTCTATGATTCGTGGAGTCAGATGAAAAATTGGAAAACGTAATAAATGGAATCAGGAGTAATAGGTTAATAGAAGGGAAAACCAAGGTAATGGAGTGTAGTATGGGAAAAACTGGATATAACAGAGGCTGTTAGATTGGGGGAAGGGATACTTGGACGGAAGTTAAGGAATTCTGGTAATTGGGAAGAGTAATAACTAGAGTAGGATAGCAACAGGCAAGGGAAAAATAGGAAATTACTTACGGCTAATATAAGTCGTTGTTAAAAATGATCGTATCGAGCGCGACGTTATATATGCGGTGCGGAACGTGGAGGATAGGAGGAGTTGCGGAAAGGAAAACAACAGAAGCCTCTGAAACGTGGTGCCATAGGAGAATGAGACAGCAGGGCGGTGGAGAGAATCACTAACGAGGACGTTCTAAGCAGAATAGGGGAAGAGCGGACAGTATGGAGGAGGACGTTAACCAAGAGAAGAAGGGATAGATTAATAGGCCACGTTTTGAGACACGAGGATCTTGTAAAATTAGCATCAGAGGGACGTGTGTGAAGGGGGAAGACAAGGATGGACGATTACGCTAAGCAGATTAGGGAATGTACGATGTGGTAGTTATGCGGAAATGAAAAGGCTTTCGCAAGATAGTTTAGCAAGGAGGGTCTGGAGGTGAGACCAGTCTTAGGACTGAATACCGTAACAATAGCAGATTACTTTTATTTTTATTTTTTTTTAAAAAAAATATCAGAGTGAGTGTTGCCACGTAATTACTAAGCGCATTTAGATAACAATTCCTGGGATTATTAAGTAACGGGGTTAGTTAAGAGAGATAATAACCAAAGTAAAGGGTGTTATGTCACCGTAATACGTCACAGAGAGGGAGGGAGGGAGGGGGGAGTGAGGGGGGAGGGGGGGCTGGGGGGGTGTTAAGGTAGGGAGAGACTGCCAGGCAAACATGTGACACGGTGTATTTATAGGGTGGAAGAAATAATTGTACGAGTCGACGGTAATGAATAATGTAGAGAGGCTGGGGAGTAATGGCCGTTCCGTGACGTCTTTACCCCGGGTACAGGAATACCTGGAATTACGCAATCAGCCCATTTACGTAATCCACAACACGACACGCACACACACACACACACACCTAAAATACAATTAACCCCTTTGCTCCCCCCTCCCCCTCCCTCCCGGTGTTGCGCAAGGTTGACGTAAGCGGCGGCGGGCAACCAACCCTCCACCCCCTGACCGCCAACCCACACCCCCGTAACACAAATATACACGTAATTAACAGGTAACACTACTCAGTTCGGTTTCAGGAAGAATGTAGGGAGGGACAAGAGAAGCAAAATTGACTCTCAGAGAATAACAAGCTGAACTTAGGTTTTCCCGGAAAGCAGATGATCATATATATACACGGGTCATTCCACTTTAATTTATCGTCAATCCGGAAGGCCGAAGGAAAGGCTCGTGCATTAGCTGAGAACTGAGAACTTGAGGGAGTATTGAAGACACAGGAGACAAGGAAGGGTTGGTTTAAGGGGACTGGGAGAATTTTTTTTTTCAAAGGAATCGCTGGTAGGCCGAGATCCTCTTAGAGGTACTGGGAACGATTGACGAACCATAGGGGGAGGTAGTTAAATGAAAACAACACTTTACACCGTCTTGGAATAGAACTTGATCATGTTGTATTCGGTCCAGATCATTTACATCAGGTAAACAGAATGACGACCCACAAAACCCTATAAATAATAATCTGTGAATAAATATTCCCCTGAAACATGAATTTCCCCACTGTAGGTGATGTGAATATCACCCTTTCCCCTGTAATGTCCGCTTGGTTTGCTAATAAAGAGGGCTTCCACGCGTCGTCGTCGTTCCTCAAAGTGTCGCTGTGATTGACGGTTGGTAGGATGAAAGGAGGAGGAAAAGGCCGCGAGAGGAACGCGGAGGGGGGAAACACAGGCGAAAAAAAAAGAGGATGAGGAAGAAACAAGGAACGCGCGTGCTCCCTGGAATGGCAAAACACTCTTGGGCGTGGACGGAATCGCCAATGACATAAACTCTCCATAGGATGACGTGTAACAGAAGGGGGAATTCCCTACCTTCCTAATAGCGCCACTGGATACGATACGGGAAAATAAAAACCCTCATTTTTATGGAAATAAACCTGAAGGAAAAAAATATATATATATCGTTATTGTAGAAGCCATTTTTCTATATTGCTTGGAGAGTTTTCGGGATTGGTGACGTATAGTGATGGCGGCGGTCAGCAGTAATTAGAATTAAATGCACAAATTATTAAATTTAATACGTAAAACGAAAATAGTATATAGGAGGGTGGAACGACAAATAGAATGTGAGTTTAAAAAGGAAATGTAGGGGACAAGAGAAGTAATATTGACTTCGCGGCTTCAGAAGTTTCAGAAGACAGGATAAGGGGGGAAACGAAAAGAAAAAAAAACCCGGGCCTACTACGTTTTTTTATGGCATTTGTAGATTTAAAAGAAAAGAAAAAGAGAAAAAAAACAACCCTCTTTGATAACCTTGAACAGGAAAACACTATTAAGGATTTTGAAGAGAAAATGGAGGCTTAAACATAACCTCTACAGAAGACAGGCAGCATTTTATAAGAATTGAAGGACACTGAGGGGAAAAAAATGCAGAAACCAAGAAAGGAGTAAGGAAAGCATCTCCATGCTCTCTATACCTTATATATATATAGAAAAGGCGATAAAATGAAAAGAAGGTTGGAAAAGACATATGGAAAGGGAATCATACTGCAAAAGCGATCAGTTTTTTTTGTTTTTAAAAAGGAAATGTAGGGGACAAGGGAAGTAATATTGACTTCGCGGCTTCAGAAGTTTCAGAAGACAGGATAAGGGGGGAAAAGAAAAGAGAAAAAAAAATCCCCGGGCCCTACTACGTTTTTTTATGGCATTTGTAGATTTAAAAGAAAAGAAAGAGAAAAAAAACAACCCTCTTTGATAACCTTGAACAGGAAAACACTATTAAGGATTTTGAAGAGAAAATGGAGGCTTAAACATAACCTCTACAGAAGACAGGCAGCATTTTATAAGAATTGAAGGACACTGAGGGGGAGAACAAAAAAAAAAGAAAGAGACGAAACCACCAAGAAAGGAGTAAGGAAAGCATCTCCATGCTCTCTCTACCTTATATATATATAGAAAAGGCGATGAAATGAAGAAGGTTGGAAAAGACATATGGAAAGGGAATCATACTGCAAAAGAGAATAAAAAAAATTCCTACGCTTTGCTCGATGATATTGTGGAATTAGGGGGGAGTCAAAAGAAGAATTTGAAACTATGAACAATGGTATGAACGTTATCCTGGAAGATAAATAGAGGGGAAACCAAGGTAATGGAACGTGGTATGGGAAACAGTGGCATAGCAAAGGCTGATAGATTACCTGGGAAGCTACAGTAGGATAGCAACAGGGCCAAGGAAGAAGAAATTTTACTTATGGCTAATATAAGAATGAATATTAGGAAATGTTGAATGTGGAATGTGGGAGCAGAAACGTGGACTAGGACGATAGGAGTTGCAGAAAAAGGAAAAAAATAATAGAAGCTTTTCGAAAATGTGGTGCTATAAGGAGAATGAGAGATAGATCGATAGAGTAACTAACCAGGAAGAGATAAAAGTATGTGAGAAGATTTTTTTGGGATAGATTAATAGGCCACCCTTTTTTGATACACGAGAGTCTTGTAAAAAAAATTAGCATCACAGGGAAGTGAGCAAAACAAAAAAAAGGGGGAGGCCAAGGATGGAATACGGCTAAAACCCCCCGGTATAAGTGTGAATATTAGGAAATGTCGGCACTGAGTGCAAGCGTTTTAATAATAATGCGGGTGCAAAAACACGTGTGTGTGGAGACGATTGGAGTTGCTGAAAAGGGGGGAAAAAAATAGGATAGACGCTTCTTGAAATGAGGTGCTGTAGGAGAATGAATGAGACGGGTGGATAGAATCAATAACCGGAATAGCGGGGACAGAGAAGAACAATTATTTGGAGAAAGGATAGGATAATAGGCCGCGTTTAGAGGGAAGAGAACAGAAGACGGAGGGAGGGAGGCCGATTTTATTTTATTTTTTTTTTGGAAAACGCTGAGCAGATTATGGAGAATGTCAGATGTGTGTGGTGAGATGTAGCTATGAAAAGGCTTGCGCTGGGATAGCTTTAGCATCAAATCAGTCTTAGGACTGATTAACCGCAACAACAACAACATGACGTTTTTTTTTTATTTTCCGCGACGTTTCGACCCCATTCATTATCATCATTATTAATATTTACCTATCTTGTATCGATAATAATATTTCTTCTTCTTAGTTCTTTAATGATGATAATAATAATAATAATAATAAAGTGGCTCCTGACGTCGTTCTTTCTTCAAATCCTCTTCCCTTATTCCTACCAACCTTTCATTCAATCTTTCTGTGGATCAAAATATCCTGTCACAATATTATAATATGTTTTTTTTCCTCCCCCTCTCGTCCTTCGTCGCTAATTTTTTTCTTTCCCTCCCACCTTTTTTTTGCACTTTTTTTTTCGCGGTTACACGATTAGTAAAACATGGTAGAGAGGGAGAGAGAGAGAGAGAGAGAGAATTATTGAACACCGTGTGATTTCCTTCGGCGGTTCGCAAGTTATAAGTTACGAGACGACAGAATCTGGTTATCCGCGTGTAATTTCTGTCAGAAATCCTCTAGACGGTAATAAATTACCTTCCTTGTGTGTGTGTGTGAGAGAGAGAGAGAGAGAGAGAGAGAGACAGCGAGAGGGGAAAATAAATCACAATTACCCAGCTTCTGTTTGGTTCGTAAAAGCGTCGTTGAAGTTCTCTTAATTTGCCTCATTCTCTCTCCCGTCTCTCTCTCTCCCCCCTCTCTCTCTTTCTCCCTCTCTCCCTTCTCTTCTCCCCTCCTTAAAGTATCGCTCTGGTCTAGTTTATTAGTTCTTTTCCTAAGATACTGTAGGTTGATGGAATATGCGGCGTTGAGCAGCTAATGAACAAGGCTATTAAATAAAGGCGACACACAGATATATATATATATATTTTTCCCCCTCCCCCTATCCTCCGCCTTTTACGATTCAGTCTAGGAGAGGAAAAACGAACTCTAAGATAGCTGTAAAGTCTTATAAGATTAATAGAGGGTAAAACGACGGTAATGGAGTGTAGTTTTGCAAAATGGAATAACAAAGGCTGTTAGATTGGGAAGAGGGATATTTTTTTTTTGAACGGAAGTTAAGGAATTCTGTTACTTTTGGAAGCGTAATAACTAGAGTAGGAGGATAATAGCAACAGGCAAGGGAAAAAAGGGGGGAAATTTACTTACGGCTAATATAACCTTCCAAAAATTTACAAAAATTCTTATATTATTATTATTTTTTTTTACAGTAATACTAACTAATTAATTAGACCAAGAAAAGAAAGGCGTAGTCGAGAAAGGAGTGAGTAAGACAAGGATGCAGCAGCAGTCTGTCGCCTCCCCCCATGCTGTTTAACTTGTACAGAGAACAAGCGACGATGAAGAATGTTAAAACAAAACATGGAAAAGGAATCATGCTGCAAGGGGGGAGAATATATAAAAAAAAACCTTACGCTTTGCCGACGATATTGTAGTTGTTTAAGGGGAAATCAGAAGGAGACTTGGAAGGGGGGGAAACCATGATAAATATGGCATGAACCGGGGTCTTGGAGAAAGAGTTCAATATGACGATTAATAGAAGGTAAAACGCAAGGTAATGGAGTGCAGTATGGGGAAAACAGCGGAATAAAACAAAGGCTGTTAGATTAGGAGGAAGGGATATTTTTTTTTTGAAGGGGAAGTTAAGGAATTCTGCTAGTTTGGGAAGCGTAATAACTAGAGTAGGAGGATAATAGCAACAGGCAAGGGGAAAAAGGGGGGAATTTTACTTACGGCTAATATAAGTGAGAATATTAGGAAATCGTGTGGAGCGTGGAGTTATTTATATGGACGACAGGAATTGGGGGAAAGGAAAAGAATGGAATAGAAGCCACACATTACTCACCCTCAGGATATTTAAAAAATAAAACCCCCCCTAAAACCCGTCCACTAAAGTAGGTTAATTAAATTAAATTAACCTCCCTCCATGTCAACATGTAAATTATATACTCCATTTTTTTAATTATTATTATCTTGCCCCCATTATTTTAATATTGTACGTACTGAATCATTAATCCGCCGCTGCTGGCTTTTCCCCCCAAATTAATGTTTTTTGATATGAGGATTTATAGAGGGGGGGAAAAGAACCCAAAGGTAATGGAGTGTAGTATGGGGAAAGCAGTGGTGGAATTACAAAGGCTGTTAAGATTTTGGGGAAGGGGAAATTTTTGACGAATTCTGCTACTTGGGGGGAAAAGCGTAATAACTAGGAACGTTAGAAGGATAGTAGACATAAAGAGTAGGATAGCACACAGAGAGACCCCGCAAGGAAGGCTTTCGCGAAGAAAAAAAGAAAGGAATTTACTTACGGCTAATATAAACGTGAATATTAAATTGTCGTTGCTAAAAAAATTTTTTTTTTCCGTTATATGGATGGGGTGGGTGCTGAAACGTGGACGATAGGAGTTTGGGGTGGAAAGGAAAAGGATAGAAGCCTTTGAATACGCGGTGCTATTAGGAGAACCAGAATGAGGTGGATAGAATCACACTAACGAGGAAGTTCTAATGGAAATAGGAGGAGGAGAAAAGCGAACAATATGGAGGACGGTTGACCAAGAGAGAAGAAGGGATAGATTAATAGACCACCTTTTTAAGACACGAGGGTCTTGTAAAAATTAGCATCATTTGAGGGGAAGCGTGTGTGTGTGTGTGTGTGTGGAGGATAAGGTAAGAACAGAAGAGGGAGGACAAGGATGGAATCCGCTAAGGAGAGTAGGGGAAGGTGTTGGTTGGAAGGAAAATTTTTGATGAATTCTGCTACTTTGGGGGGAAAAAGAGTAGATTTAGATTTATTGTTGTTTCCATTAATCCTCCCTCGATTGAGGAAATAGTAGGATGGATACTACGTCATACATTAAAAATTAAAAAAAGAACAAAATAAAGTAAATAATTAAAGACAAATAAACTTAAAAAATAAATTAGTAAAAGAAAGTGTGTATATATAGACAAAAGTCAATAATATAAACACAACACCAGGGACACACACACACTGGGAAACACAGACAAGCACACACACACTGAGGAAGAACACAGCAATGGAGGAGTTTTGAACTACTTGGACCAGGAAGGAAACTCTGTCCTTGCTCCAGCAGCAGCAGCAGCTATATACATGAAACAAACAAACAAAATGGGAGCAGAAAAAACTGAATAGAAATTTTTAAAGATATGTTGTGATGTGTTCTATTTTATAAGGTTGGCAGCAGCAGCAGCTCATTTAACACTTTTTGCAGCAGCAGGAACAACCTTGATTTAAATACTAGAAGAGGGACGACGATTAAGAAAAATCCTGTACCACAGAGTAGTAAAACAGCAGCAGCAGCAGCGCCGCCATTTTAAAAAGAATAGTTTTTACTCTGCTTCACCACGAAGCTTTTGTAGTTACTATTTTTAACCTCTGGAGGAAGGAAGGAAGGAAGGAAGGCTGTTGTATAAAATTATCCCCCGGGGGTGTGTATTGTGAATACTTTTCTGGTGTAGAGAGAGAGAACAAGGGCGATGCTTGTCCGACCTTAGAGCTGAACGACTGATTTCTAGTCGCACGCGCGCGTATTCATTCATGAAACTCGCCATTTTGTTTTGAAACAAAAACTTAGTGTTTCGTTTCGCTTTACAAACTTTAATATTTCATAAATATATATATATACACACAGGCTTGGTAAAGTAAGTATTTGCAAAACTTTTGAAGAAAGGTTTTTGCAGCAACTCCGTGATCTAGAATTCGTGCTAGAAAGTATTTATTCTTCTAATTGCACACGCACGCTTTTGCAACTTAAATATTTTCAATTACTCCTGGAGCAGTTAGAAGACGACGCCCATACATAGGCTTTATAATAATTGAATGACTAGGGACGTTAGAAGTATAGTAGACATAAAGAGTAGGATAACACACAGAGAGAGACCCACCAAGGAAAGACTTTCACGAAGAATAAGGAATTTACTTACGGGGTAATATAAGTGTGAATATTTGGAAATCGTTGCTGAAAATGTTGGTAATGGAGAGCGAGAGTGTGGCGTTATATAGGTGCGGAAAAACGTGGTCGATAGGAGTCGGGGAAAAGAAAAGAATAGGAGGCTTTGAAATGTGGTGATATAGGAGAATGAGACAGCAGGGTGGATAGAATCACTAACGAGGAAGTTCTAAACAGAATAGGGGGGGAAAAGCGAACAATATGGAGGACTTCGATGACCAAGAGAAGAAGGGATAGATTAATAGCGCCACGTTTTTTAAGACACTGGGGGTCTTGTAAAATTAGCACTATTAGAGGGAAGCGCGCGAATTATATATATATATATATATATATAAGTTATCGATAGTCGTAATGTTTATTTCTGGAAACTTAAAGAGGGAAGTGTGTGTGTGGAGGGGGGGCGGGGGGGTGAATAGTAGAGGGAGGCCGAGGATGGAATGGTCCAAGGAGATTAGGGAGAGGATGTGGGGTTGTGCTACTTACGAGGAAATGAAAAGGCTTGCGCCGCAAGATAGGTTAACATTGGAGGGTCCAGTATTAAGACTGAATACCAAAATAACAACAGTGTAGGGGCGGGGCGGATAAGAGGATAATTTTCCAAAAAAAAAAAGGTGAAATCGTCAACGTCGGTTTAATTTTGTGTTTACAAAGAGATTAAAAATACTGTACCCAAGCGAGTATATTACCCGAGGGTATGGGAAAGTCTAGTAGAGGGAATTGAGAGGGAGGGAGAGGGGGGAGAGAGAAAGAGAGAGAGACGTAGACGAGTGAGTGTCCGTCCGGTGCTTTACGTGAAGCTTGACTCTGCGGCGGTGGTAATGAAGAGTGAGAGCCTGGAAACCTGTTTGGTAAGGTCTTTGTCTGTTGCGGCGGAGGCAAGCGACGCGTTCTCCACATCGCCCAGGAAGACGTCCAACAACAACAACAACAACAACGTTGCTCTTTATGCCAGACAACACTGTCGGCCATTTACACGAGAGAGAGAGATTTGCTGACGAGTCCTTGTGACGAGGCTTAAAATCGCAAAACATCTTTAACACCGCGCACGATGTGAAAGTCAGCGTCACTTTGCATTGTCCCTCGACTGCAGTCGGGTGTGTGTGTGTGAGAGAGAGAGAGAGAGAGAGAGAGAGACGGGACAACCACCCCTTGATGATGACTGACGATAAGCAGCGCCAACTCTTACTTGCGTGTAAGTTTTTTTACCTTTTTGTCTTTTTCCAGTTGTCGAGGAAACGTCGTCCAGTTTGGGAAGTAAAGGGAAACGCATTAATATTGATCAGGAGCTCTGCGATCACTAAATAAGGCCTCTCCAGGTGCTTTAACTTGCTAATGGCTGAGGCCGCGATAATCATCCTCTCTCAACACCTCCAGGTGGTCCCGGACCATGATACTACAAACACTCTCCCTCTCTCTCTTTTCTACGTCTTTCTCTTCTCAGTTTTCTCCATCACTCTTTTCTCTCTGCCTTTTCTCTCTTTTCACTCAGTCTTCCCTTAACTCTCTTTTCTTTGGAATTCTTTTCTATCGCCCTCTCATTTATGTCTCTCTAATCTCCCTCTCTTCTCCATTCTCTGTCTCCCCCATTCACTCTTTGTCTCTCTCTCTCTTTTCCCTTCTCTCTGTTTTCACTCTCTCTCTTTCCTCTCACTCCTTTCCCTCCTCTTTTTTCTCGCTCTTCTCTGTGCTCATCTCTTTATTTTATCTCTATCTTTACTGCCTCTTTGCTACCTCTTTTATTTCTGTATACTCTTTCTTCTCTCTCTCTCTCTTTTCTATCTGTCTTATCTCTCTCATTTATATTTCTTTTATCGCCCTCTCATTTATGTCTCTCTAATCTCCCTCTCTTCTCCATTCTCTGTCTCCCCCATTCACTCTTTGTCTCTCTCTCTCTCTTTTCCCTTCTCTCTGTTTTCACTCTCTCTTTCCTCTCACTCCTTTCCCTCCTCTTTTTTCTTTCTCTTCTCTGTGCTTATCTCTTTCTTTTATCTCTATCTTTACTGCCTCTCTTTGCTCACCCTCTTTTATTTCCCTATACTCTTTCTTCTCTCTCTCTCTTTTCTATCTCTCTCTCATTTATATCTCTTTTATCTCCCTCTCATTTATGTCTCTCTAATCTCCCTCTCTTCTCCATTCTCTGTCTCCCCCATTCACTCTTTGTCTCTCTCTCTCTTTTCCCTTCTCTCTGTTTTCACTCTCTCTTTTTCCTCTCACTCCTTTCCCTCCTCTTTTTTCTTTCTTTCTTCTCTGTGCTTATCTCTTTCTTTTATCTCTATCTTTACTGCCTCTCTTTGCTCACCCTCTTTGATTTCCCTATACTCTTTCTTCTTTCTCTCTCTCTCTTTTCTATCTATCTCATTTATATCTCTTTTATCGCCCTCTCATTTATGTCTCTCTAATCTCCCTCTCTTCTCCATTCTCTGTCTCTCCCATTCACTCTTCATCTCTCTCCCTCTTCCCTTCTCTCTGTTTTCACTGTCTCTTTCCTCTCACTCCTTTCCCTCCTCTTTTTTCTTTCTTTCTTCTCTGTGCTTATCTCTTTCTTTTATCTCTATCTTCACTGCCTCTCTTTGCTCATCGTCTTTTATTTCCCTATACTCTTTACTGCCTCTCTTTGCTCACCCTCTTTTATTTCCCTATACTCTTTCTTCTCTCTCTCTCTCTCTCTCTTTTCTATCTCTCTCATTTATATCTCTTTTATCGCCCTCTCATTTATGTCTCTCTAATCTCCCTCTCTTCTCCATTCTCTGTCTCCCCCATTCACTCTTTGTCTCTCTCTCTCTTTTCCCTTCTCTCTGTTTTCACTCTCTCTCTTTCCTCCTCTTTTTTCTTTCTCTTCTCTGTGCTTATCTCTTTCTTTTATCTCGACGAGTGGAGGAGAGGACGGACGTGGGCAGAGCAGATGAGCAGAAGCCAGACGAATTGAGGAGAGGACGGACGTGAGCAGACGTGATCAAATCCTGCAAGACGCCAGAGAGAGAGAGACGTGTGGAAACATTCGTGAGTGAGGTGGATGTTTGTAGGCAGGCCCCTGTAGTAATTGTGGGTAAGTTATAAAAAAAATTGTGAAACTATCTCATTGCTCTGGTTAAATAATATTTAATGATTTTTTTTCAGCTACTGCATACTCCATCCATCCATCTCTCGAGAGACCCAAAATCCCCTGAGATTAAGCCCGTGTAATCACTCTTAAATTAATAAATGAAAAATTTTAAAATTGATTATAATTTGTTCTCTTAATTAATTAATGTTTTATACCCTAAAAAGTATATTACAATATATATATATATATATATATTATTTTTCCCCCACAGTGACAGTCTAATTATTTTTTCCTCCTTGTAAGGATAATAATATTTCCTCCGGTACAGGTGAGGTGAGGGCAAGTAGTTGAGTGCCTCTCCCCTCCACCTCCTTTCCCCCTTTCTCCTCCCCCCTACAGGGTTGCTAAGACATTCCGCACCACTTGCTCCTTTATCGTCCGCCATATCGTGCAAGATATTTATTGCGTTTGTTCATTACACAGAGAGACCGACTCGAGTAATACCGCGGATAAACGAGCCACCAATTAAGGACAAGTCAGGGGGGTTGGGTGGAGAGGGAGAGATAGAGAGAGAGGGGGGGGAAATACTTCCCTTTTAATTGCCCTGGAAATCTGATATATCTGTAAAGGGGCATAAATTACCCGCAGACTGCGATGGCCGACGCGCGATAACCACAGCAGCAAGGGCAAGGGCAGAGGATTGACCCCTGGGGGCCAGAGCTCAACTCCCAAGTGCTAGAGGACCCATTGACACCTCGATGCCCTCGACGACTCTCACTCGCCCTCTCTCCACATCTCCATCTCCATCCACACACACACACTCTTTGCTGAGGCGTATTATTACATCCTTGGCCTCCCCCTCGTCTCTTCATCTTCCCCCTCGTGTCTCTCTAAATAAAACCGTGGCCTCTTAATAATCTATCCCTTCTTCTCTTGGTCAACGTCATCCCTATTACGTTGTTCTCACTACTATTCAGTCCTAAGACTTGTCTGACCGCCAAACCCCCCCTTCCATGATAACTCTATATTGCGCAAGCCTTTTCATTTTTTTTTATAACTACCGCAACTCAAATTCTCCCTAATCTGCTTAGTATAATCCATCGTTCGCTTCCCTCTTCTGTTCTTACCCTCCCAACACACACACTTTCCTCTAAAGCTGATTTTACAAGACCCTCGTTGTCTTAAAACGTGGGCCTATTATTAATCTATCCCTTCTCTTCTCTCTTAGTCAACGTCGTCCCCCATATTGTTCGATTTTTCCCCCCCTATTCTGTTGAGAACTTCCTCGTTTGTGATTCTATCCACACCCTTATATTATTCGCCTACAGCAGCACCACATTTCAATTGCTTCTATTCTTTTCCTTTCCCCCCAACTCCATACGAACGTTTTTTTTTGCGACGATTTCCTAATATTCACATTTATATTATCCATAACTAAATTCCTCATCCATGTCTGTTGCTTATCCTACTCTAGTTATTACGCTTCCCAAGTAGCAAAATTCGTTAACTTCCGTCAAAATATCTTTTCCCCTTTGTTATTCCACTGTTTTCCCCTACTACCTTGGTTTCCCCTCTATCTATTAATCCTCATTTTTTGAACTCTTTCTGAATGACCACCTTCGTGCCCTTTTTCTATAGTTTTCCCATGTCTACCCTCCCCCCCTAATACTACAATATCGTCGGCAAAGCGGTTGGGTTTTTATTTCTCCTCACTGGACTGAAAATTCCATATTCCGTTTGAACCTTCTTCACCACCACTCCTTGTGACCTGCATGTAAGTTAAACAGCATGGACGACGACAGACTACTGCATCATCCTTCCTCCTTCCTTGTCTTACTCCTTTCGTTTATTTCTGCTTCGTCTGCCTTCTGTAATGACGTCACACGTATAAAACACCCCCTTTTTTTGTTTTCCTCTCTCGATATTTCGGTCTTGTGTGTGTCTTGAAAAATTCTTATTGGACGGGAGTCGAGTTGGCTGTCTGTGGGGTCGCAGCATTCCCTCCCTTCTCCGTGTCTCCAGAAATTTTTAGGAGGCAGTTGTTGGCCGACTGGTGTCCCCCATATGGGATCCTTATGCCCAAGGTCTTCGACCCCACTGCATATACCTCCTAAAATAGATTAAGGTGTCTCGGCATGTGAGACAGGGTCATTGGTAAATATATATATTCTTAACAGTGTTTTTTTCCAGTTCGTTTATCTGTCTCTGTTTTTTTTCCCCTGTGAAATGAGTGAAGCAGGACTAATCCAGCAGCAAGCAGGTAGAACGTTGACTGAGGTAACAGTTTTACTATTGCTTAATTAAGGAAGAAGAGGAGGAGAGAGAAAGTATTTCGTCGTCTTGCTCGGCCATTGCGGTTGAAGACGTTCGAGAATTTCTCTCTTTTAAAAGGTAGGGAAGTTAAGGCGAGTCGAGAGTCGAGTAGAGACATAAAAGTCCCCGGTCAAGGCTCGTGCGGGATTTAGAAAGCCAACGACGTGAGTTTTATAGGCGGCTGTGCTTTTGTTGTGAGAGGAGAGAGAGAGAGAGAGAGAGAGAGAGAGAGAGACAGTGGCTGTAAATATTAAAATTCCCGACCGTGCGTGTGTGGTGGTGTGACGTCACTGTTCCTTTTCCTCTCCCCAGAAGGAGGAGGGCCGAGGGGGACGGAGGAGGGGGCGGGGGGGACGAACGAGAAGAAGAAAAATTCACCCACCCTTACCTGACCGAGTAGGTCCGTGTTACGAAGCGATCCGTTACATCAACAACTTGTAGCTAAAGTGGTGACGTCATCAGAAACCTCGGCAGACAGCTTCATTGGCAATTTTTTTTTTGAGGGTTAACAGGCTACATTAAGGTGATCGTGAAACAGGAAACTCGGCTTTAATAGCAAAGGAAGGGAATTGAAGAAAGGGGCGGGGATGATGTGGAAGGTAGAGCAAGGTAGCCAAGGGTTGACTAGAACCCCCCGGACTATGGTTTAAGGATCCTACCCTCGCGGTGTTTCAGCTAAAAAAAATTGCAAGGAGAAAAAAAAACCCTAGAAAACCTGCATCAGGTAGGTCGGGCCATTGGGTTCTATTCTGAAGGGAGTCGAGTTTGCTGTCTGTGGGGTCGCAGCATTCCCTCCCTTCTCCGTGTCTCCAGCATTTTTTTAGGAGGCAGTTGTTGGCCGACTGGTGTCCCATATGGGATCCTTATGCCCAAGGTCTTCGACCCCATTGCATATACCTCCTAAAATAGATTAAGGTGTCTCGGCATGTGAGACAGGGTCATTGGCAAATATATATATATATTTGCAATTTAGAGGTATATAATGGGTCGAAGACTTGGCATAGGATCATTGCCAATATATAATATATATATATATATATATTGTAGAAGATCCGGCCTTCCTCCGTATTCGAGGATTTAAATGCTTTTTTGGGCGCCAGGTATTTTTTAATAAAAATACCAAAAAAAGTGGATTTTAATAGCTTTAATAATCCATTTCAGAACATGAGAAAAATTATCACTACAGGGCGTCGTGGTCTTTCTCCTCCTTCACTATCAACTGCCGACCGACACATCCTTCTCCTTTCACTACCCCCCATGACGACTGACTCAAAGTCTCGCCAGACTCCATTGTTGGCCCCGAGTTGCGACAATTGCAACTCGCAAGCTGCTGGCCCCCCGCATTGTTGCGTGTAACTATTCATGTTACAATATATATTTTTATTTAATTATATTTAATTAATTAATTAATTAATTGACTCTCTGTTGTAAGCTTTAAAATGCCGCCATCACTGCATAAATTCCGTAAAACTTCCTACGTTTCCCCATCAAATAAAATATCAATACGCTTCATTACTTTTTTTTAAAAAAAAAAAGAAGACCAACTTGATGCTTAAGACGTGACGTCATCGCCAACCTCGGCAGACGTGCTTCATTACAGTATGGAGGACGATTGACCAAGGGAGAAGGGAGTAGATTAAGGAGCCACGTGTTAAGGTAAAATTAGTATTAGAGGGAAGTGTGTGTGTGTGTGAGGATAAGAAGAGAAGAGGGAGGCACATGGATGGAAAATAGTAATGAGATTAGGGATGATGATGTTGTGGGTGGTGGTGGGGGGGTTGTGATAGTTATGGGAAAGTGATGAAAAGGTTTGCGCAAGATAGGGTTAGCGTGAAGGGTTTGCATCAGAACAGTCATAGGACTGAATACCACAACAACAAGAACATTTTCCCATAGAGTTGGTAACTTGGAGGAGTGGTGTAATTTCTCTTCCACTAGAAGACGAGGGAGGGAGAGAGAGGGAGAAGCGAGGGAACGAGCGTGTGAGTGAGTTATGGAAGGTGAGAGATTTACGACGTGACAGGACTGCAATACAACTTTGACAAGAGCAAGTTTAAACACACGTCGATATTGAAAACGTTGTGTGGGGGGGATTTATGGGGCGAACTGGTCTCGAACAATGGTTTTGGCAGGTGCTTGCTTGACGCTCGTTAACGGGACTGGGCGCAAGAAACAAACTAGAGCCATAATATCGGATGGGGGCGAGAAGGATGAAAATAATAAACGACCTGGAGTCTTTCCAAAAAAAAAAGCCCAGAACTGTAAACATGGGGGCGGGTAAATTACCAAGGCGAAAGGATTTTATTTTAGGATGTTTATTTTTTTTTTTAAAAAAAAGAGATACCTACCATAACGGGTGAAGCAACATTACGGCCGCATGAGAACCGAGATGAGGTTACCTTTGTTGTAACGGAACTGACGTCGCAGCTTTGACTCTCCCAAAGCACCAATCAGAAGCTTCCGATGGGTCAACCAGGGAGTTGATATGGTGTCGCTTTACATGTGGCTATTTGATCTAGTAACTCCCCTTTAATAGCACAGGAAGAAAATTTGAAACGAAGGAAGGAAGGGGTTGGGGAGGGGGAGGTAAGTGGAGTAGAGTGACGACATCTTCAGTCATTTTACGTATCGAGACAATTTGAAATGTTTCACAGACTTGATAAACACTCTGTTGAGTTGTTCAGGTGAACATGAGGTAAGAGACTCAACACGGTTTCGTGTGAGAGGATCGACGACGGTTTAGACTCAGCTCAGGGCAGAAAGTGAGAGAAGAGTGAGGACAAGCAATAGAGACCTTGTTGCGAGGCTGACTCTCAAAGATTCCTACAATCATCCGTTGGGTTCCTTCTTTCACTCTGAATTTTACATACGGGAAAATTGGTGACAAGAGAGGTGACGGAATGTGGAGAGAAGAGAGAGAGAGAGAGACAGAAAAGAGAGAAAGAGAAAAAAGAGAGGCAGAGTCACAGAATAAGAGAAAATAGAAGAAGAAAGAGTGAGAGAAAAAATAAACTGAAAATAGGGTAAGAAGATAAAATAGAGACGAGAAGAGAACGAGAGAAGATATAAAAGAGAGAGGGGATGGGAGAGACAGAAAATAGAGAGAGAGAAAAGAGATATACGAGAAAATAGAGAGAGAGAGAAATGACGGATAGACAAAAGAGAAGGAAGAAAAAGACCAGAAAATAAAGATGGAAGGGGGAAACGTAACAGAAAGAGGGAGAAATGATGCAGGTAAGGGAAAGAATGGGAGATAGAGAAAAAGAGAGAAGAAAAAAGAGAGATAATAAAGACAGATATCAGAGAGACAGAAAAAAGAGAGAACAGAGAATGAGAGATAAAAAATAAAGAGATAAAAGAGAGGTAGTAAAGATTGAGATAAAAGAAAGACATGAACACAGAGAAGAGACAGAAAACGCATAGTTTACTTAAGTCACTCCTTAAAAATTTTTTCTTTTAAGGAATTACTTAAGTAAACTATGCGTTGCTCTGTAAGCAATGCTTTTAATTAGAAAGATAGGAATGGAAAATTGTCGACCGGACAAGGGATTCGAACCCAAGACGTCCCGATTTATATATATAACTATTATTATAATCTTGCAGCGACACTCTGAGATTTGTTTCGATGCCTAACTACCAGGATGTTTTCGAATTTATTATTGAACGTGGACGTAATTAATTAATATTCTCATTATGGTTAGTCCTAAATATCCCGTGATGTTGAATGTAGGAGGACCACAGGGTAACAGATTTCACCTCTTAAGAGGCGTATGAGGACCTCACCTGACCAGGACCATCTTTGGCCGCGGTCTCGGTGATGCATCAGCATCATCTCTCTCTCTCTCTCTCCTCTCCTCTCCTGCACATGTCGATTAATTTCCGTGTCTGACACGCGGGGCCATGGGAAAGGCTGCACCCACGCAGATAAATCACGGGGGGAGGGGGAAGGAGGGGGTCGTTAGTCCAAACATCAACACCCGGCGTAATTGCCATCGCCCGTCGCCCCGAGCCATCATCCAGCCCATCCCTTCCCTTCCCTCTCTTAATCGCCTTTTAATGCCGCGGCCTTTCTCCATCCATTGCGGCTATTGCGATAATTGTGAATTGAACGGGGCTTTTTCGCCTCCGCCCCCCTTCCACCTCCGCCGCCCCCGCCTCCGTCAAGCCTGTGTGACAGACAGGAGGAGAAACCTCGCCTCTTTTCCAGTCTCCAGAGCGGTCGGGGATGAGGGAAAAATACAAGGCGTCATCAACGTTGTCGAGTATGACGTGAAATCCATGGAAACTTTAGTGACTTAAATTTTAACATGCCAAATAGTTTCAAGAACAATTCAATAATTACAGTTGTTACAAAACAATACAAATACAACTAAATTCTCTCTCTCTGTTTCTATTCGTCTTTATCTCTCTGTTTCCCTCATTCTGTCTCTCTCTCTTTGTTTCTCTCTGTTTTTATCTCTCTGTTTCTCTCACTCTGTCTCTCTCTTTGTTTCTCTCACTCTGTCTCTCTCTCTCTCTTTGTTTCTCTCTGTCTTCATCTCTCTGTTTTTATCTCCCTATTTCTCTCGTTCTGTCTCTCTCTCTCTTTGTTTCTCTCTGTTTTTATCTCTGTTTCTCTCACTCTGTCTCTCTCTCTCTGTTTTTATCTCTCTGTTTCCCTCATTCTGTCTCTCTCTCTTTGTTTCTCTCTGTCTTCATCTCTCTGTTTTTATCTCTCTATTTCTCTCGTTCTGTCTCTCTCTCTGTGTGTTTCTTTCTCTCGTTCTCTTTGGCCCCTCTGTTTTTTCCGACCGTATTTTTTTTTATTTTCAGGCCAGTTTTTATTTTTTATTCAAACAACGTTTCGACGCATATGCTCACCTTCGTCAGGTTTACCTCCTTACAATCAAATGATTGCTAAATCCGATTATTAAAAAAAAAAGACATAAAAATGTTATAAACGCCAATTTCTTTATACCGAAGTGAGTTCCAATTGTGCCGAAACGTTGTTTGAATTGTTGTTGTTGTTGTACAATATTAAAAAGGTATATAATTAACATGATAACGTGAAGATAGGGTTAATTCATTTAATTAACCTACTTTAGGAGAATTGGTTATGTTTATTTATTTTTTGCGAGTACCTGAGGGAGGAGGCATACGACTTAGGTGGGTGAGGATTGACAGGTAGAGAACTGATTTATGGAGGATTAATGAGGATGTGACATGATGGTAGAGTGGGTTAGGGTGATGATCAGGGGGAAGGAAGGAAGGATGAGGTCAATCGGAAGTTTTCTTTTGAGGCTAGGGGAGCGTGGAGGAGGTATGTGGAGGAGGATTGTCATGGATCGTAGGTGGGTTTTGGGTGGTTGAGTTGCGCTTTTGATTAGGTTTGTTATGGGATTTGGAGATTACTGAGTTTACATTGGGAATTTTGATGTTTTTATGGATGACGGAATTTCTTAGGTACCAGCCAGGGAGAGTTTGTGATGGTGCGTAGTATTGTGGTTTGAATGGGTTTTGGCTGTTGTTCCCCCATATGGAGGAGGAGGCATAGGACCAGGTGGGTTGTATAATAGAGAGGTACATGGTTCTGGTAGAGACAGGGGATGGATTTTCTGTTTAGGAGGGGATATAGAGTTCTGAATTTTTGGTTTATTTTGGAGAGGAGAAAATTAATGTGAGGTTTCCAGGGGATAGTTTTGAGTCAAACATGAATGATTCCGAGGGTACGTACGTGGGTGGTTTCCGTTTTTTGTAGGGATTAATGAGGTGTTTTTAGATAGAGATGAATTTGGGGAGGAGGGAGGGTTTTTTTTGTTTGTTAGGGTGAGTGAATGGGATGGTTATTGATTTGGTGGTGGAGGGGGGGTTGATACTGATTCGCCATTGTTTTTGGACCATTGCTCTAGGTTATTGAGCGCTGATTGGAGTGAGTGGTTGGAAATCGGAGGTGAGGGAGGAGATTGTGCTAGTGTTAGGATGTTGTGGGAGAAGATGTTGTTTGGGAAGGGGGGGCAATGACACTTTCCGCCGCGATTGGGTGAGGTTGGTTGTGAGGTGAGAGGTGGTTATTTATTTTGGTGACAGAGAAGGTTCTGTTTGAAAGGTAGTTTTTTTTGGAGTATTTTTTGTAGTGGGTTGACTTCCTTTAAAATATCCCTTCCCCAATCTAACAGCCTTTTGTTATTCCAACTGTTTCCCAAATTGCATTCCATCAGCCTTGGTTTTCCCTCTATTAATCGTCGTCTTATTGAACTATTTTTTTCTCCCTCCCAGGACCACTACTACGTTCATGCCATTTATTATGGTTTTCCAAGTCTTGCTGTTGTTGTTGTTGTTTGATTAATAAACGTGTCTGTAGGAAACGGTTGTAAATTATTTTATTTTTGATTATGAACATATTTGTTGGGGGGGTTTTAGTGGGTTTCACGACCCTCTACAAATTAGCGTTGCGCGTGACCAAAGGCCCTTTTCCTTCTCCCCCTTCTGTAAATCGCGCCGCTGTAACATGAAGCGTGCCACCGCAAAGAGTTCCTCCGCGCAATTTAAAGTGGTCGACCGCAAGTCGCAGCAGCAGCCGCCTGTTGAGCTGAGCAAACAGTCAGTCAGTCAGTTCTTACTCTGCCAACAGTGACTAAGGCATTTCACAACAACGCTCACTCCCGTTGGCACAAGAGAGAGAGAGAGAGAGAGAGAGAGAGGCGCGTCTCCTGCTGCGAAGACGGGATCCATCATTACCCTAGATACCGAGCGGGCAGCCAACTTGTTGCATGTGGAGAGTCACACACACACTCATGCTAACATCACCGACGATGCTGCAGCATTAGACTCCCCTAATGGTACAATATCATCCAACAAATCGTAGAGTTTTTATTTCTTCTCATTGCAGTTTGATTTTCCCCTTTTTCCCACACACATACTCAGTTTTTTTTAACTTTCTTCTTCATCATCATCATCTCCTGTTGTATGTATAAATTAACCAAAGCATGGGCGGGCGACAAACTCCTGCATCATCATCATCCTCCTCCTCGTCTTACTCTCCTTTCTTTCCTTAACTTCCGTCAAAATATCTTTCCCCCTCCCCCCCCCCAATCTATTCCACTGTTCTTCCCCCACACTACATTACCTTTCGTTTTCCCCCTCTATTAATCCTCATATTGAACTCTTTTCTCCGGGACAACGTCGTTCATGCCGTTTATTATGGTTTCCAAGTCTTCCCCTTCTTCTGATTTCCCCCTAATACCTACAATATATCGTCGGCAAAGCGTAAGGGTTTTTATTTCTTCTCCTCTTGTCTGGATTTATATTGTGTAATTATTGAACCCGGCGTTTCTCTCTCTCTCTCTCGCTCTTTCTTTCTTTCTTTCTCTTTCTCTCTTTCTCTCTCTCTTTCTCTCTCTGTATGTACCTTTTGTTGTATGGACGCATTTAGCAAGGTACCAAAGCCCAGCGGGAGGCAAGGACCACAGCAGCTACTCTAACGGCCCCGCTTTTTCTCAGAAGCGTAGAGACTTCCTTAACCACGCAAATGATCTCTCGGATTTTTTTTTCTTTTTTTTTTGTCGTCCACGATGTCGACGCTTTGCAAAATTGAACCTTAATTCCTCTCCTTCGGGGGGAATTTATCTACAAATCGAAAATTTCAAGAGGATTCTTCTCCCACAACCGTACAATTTTTTCTTTTCCCTTTTCTGTACAGATCTTTTCTGCTCTTTCGTCTTTTTTTGTTGTTGTTCCAAGTAGTGAAAACTCCATCCACGTACGTGAGTTTGTGTTTCTCTCAGCGTGTGTTTTTCGTGATCTCTTGCGTGCGTCTATTGATTTTAATTAGTTTCGACTATCTACTTATTATTATTTTTTTTTCATTTATTCAAGTACTGTCTGTAATTATTTACGTATCTTTTTTTTTGGTGTTCTTAAAGTTATTGGTTATTTGTAAAGTATGACGTCGTATCGTATTTCCTCAAAATCGAGGACTAATGGAAACCAAATAAAAAATCTAATCATTAATTACGTGTAAGAAGAAAGGTGAAGAGGACGGATATTTGCTGAGAACTGGTCCAAGCACCTTGATATGTCTACTATACTCTTTCTTCTACCATCCCTAGTTATTACTCTTCCCAAGTAGCAGAATTCTCTTAAGTTCCGTTAAAAAAAATATCCCTTCCTTTTTTTATTCCAATTTTGTTGTTATTCCACTTTTTTCCAATACTACACTCCATTACTTTGGGGTTTTTCCCCTCTATGAATCCTCATATTGAACTCTTTCTCCAGGATCACCTTCACGCGCCATTTATTATGGTTTGTTTCCAAGTCTTCTCATGATTCCCCTCTAATACTACAATATCATCGTCGCGGTTTTTTAATTTCTTCTCCTTGCAGTATGAATTCTTCTTCCAGTAGAACCAAAAAAGAAAGAAAGTGATTGCTTTAATCAGCCAGATTAACTGGCCACTTAATTATATAATTAGTCTTTCCTTCTGTTGGTGTGGTATATTCAGTCCTATACTGCGCAAGCCTTTTCATTGCTACATAGCTACAACATCCCACATCCTTCCAGACTTATGAAAACATATATTTAAGGGTACTTCCCAGGTGATTAGAGTATTAAAATGAAGTAAATCTACAATCGTTTTGAAAAAAAAATTAAATTACATACGATTAAGAAATTTAAAAAAATATATATATATAAATATATATAAGTAATATTAACACTGCCAACTTACAAACGAAGGAAAAAAATTTTTTTGAATACGCGAAAAATATAAAAAAAATAGGGGGCATACAGTAATTCTAAAAAAAATTTTTTTGGACTCACGAGATTAAAGAATAAAAAAATACATATAAAAATATCCGGGGTTTGATTTTTTTTAAATAAGAGAAGTACATCTTCCAGACGATTGAAAAACATAAAACTGAGGGTTCCTTTTTTGAAGCACATAAAAAATATGAAAATCTACAATAACTATTTAAGGAAACCTAAAATTAAGGCGACAAAATGAAAAGTAATGTATTATACAATCTAGACTTTTCACAATAAAAGTGATGTGAATTTTTCAAACCATAAAAAAAATATGTCAAGACGTTTAAAATATAAGAATATAGGAAATTCTAAAAAAAAGCTAACACATACTCCATTAATAATAAAATAATAAAACATAGGAAATATTCGAGGCCCTTTTTAAAGAAAATAAAGGACGTCTTCAAAACGATTAAAAACTTGAAAAATATAGAGAATCATTAGGACGATTTTTTAAAAAAAATAATAATTTATAAACACTAAATTAGATATTATTTCATAAGATTGATTTTCGCGTTTCCCGTTTATTTAATTTATATGGAAGTAAAAAAAAGTTAACTCGAGGATGATTACAGACAATAACAATAAATAACTTAAATAGTCGTAATGTTACAATACCTGAGACATAACCTCCGTGTCGGGCAAAGGTTCACTGCGGAATAAGACATCATTACACAAGTACAAAGAGATGAAGAGACAAGACCAGAGATTGTATGAGAAGGCAAATCATAGATCTATTTCCAGAGATGGGAAAGCGGTTCTAGTCTTTGGAAGATGAAATGAATATCGATCAGTGGGTATATTTGTTATTTACGTGGGACATTTATATAATAATCATGAGATTTAGTAATTAAAATTAGGAAGGAAAAAAAATTAATAAACCTACATCAGCTATTTTCTCAGAAGCTTGATTTTTTCGCGTTTCCCGTTTATTTAATTTATATGGAAGTAAAAAAAGTTAACTCGAGGATGATTACAGACAATAAAAATAAATAACTTAAATAGTCGTAATGTTATAATACAATGTCATGGCAAAGGTTCACTGCGGAATAAGACATCGTTACACAAGTACAAAGAGATGAAGAGAGAGAGATACGACACAAGACCAGAGATTGTATGAGAAGGCAAATCATAGATCTATTTCCAGAGATGGGAAAGCGGTTCTAGTCTTTGGAAGATGAAATGAATATCGATCAGTGGGTATATTTGTTATTTACGTGGGACATTTATATAATAATCATGAGATTTAGTAATTAAAATTAGGAAGGAAAAAAAATTAATAAACCTACATCAGCTATTTTCTCAGAAGCTTGATTTTTAGCGTTTCCCGTTTATTTAATTTATATGGAAGTAAAAAAAATTTAACTCGAGAATAATTACAGACAATAAAAATAAATAACTTAAATAGTCGTAATGTTACAATCGTTACACAAGTACAAAGAGATGAAGAGAGATACGACACAAGACCAGAGATTGTATGAGAAGGCAAAATCATAGATCTATTTCCAGAGAAGGGAAAGCAGTTCTAGTCTTTGGAAGATGAAATGAATATCGATCAGTGGGTATATTTGTTATTTACGTGGGACACTTATTTAATAATTATGAGATTTAGTAATTAAAATTAAGAAAAAATAATAATAAACCTACATCAGCTATTTTCTCAGAAGCTTGATTTTTAGCGTTTCCCGTTTATTTAATTTATATGGAAGTAAAAAAAAGTTAACTCGAGGATGATTACAGACAATAAAAATAAATAACTTAAATAGTCGTAATGTTACAATCGTTACACAAGTACAAAGAGATGAAGAGAGAGAGATACGACACAAGACCAGAGATTGTATGAGAAGGCAAATCATAGATCTATTTCCAGAGATGGGAAAACAGTTCTAGTCTTTGGAAGATGAAATGAATATCGATCAGCGGTATATTTGTTATTTACGTAGGAAATTTATTTAATAATCATGAGATTTTGTAATAAAAATAAGAAAAAAAAATTACTTTAACACAAAAAATAACAAGCAACGTATTTTTTTACATTAAAAATTTACAATTTTGATCTTTCGATTTTTATGCCGGCACTTGTTTTGTTAATTACAACTACATAAATATTTACACACACACACAAAAAAAAATGATAAAGTGAAGCTGATTGGAGAGATTGATGTAAGTGGAGGTAAGGATCAGGTAGCAGCACTCAAGGGCGATTATTACGAATGTAAACTCTCCACATATAAGCCGGGGCACAAAATATACGAGCGTCCGCATAAAGATCGGAGATACAACGTGGAGGAGGAAGGGGGAGAGGGGGAGGAACGAATTAATACCCTGCTGCAATAATTTGGGTTTACTGTGCCGTCAAGAGTGCAAGAATGTCGTGTTACCAGGTTATTTTGTATTTCCCCCCGCGCGCGTCACTCGTAAACGTCGCCGTTTGAGGAGGATGGAAGAGGTCGTGAAATTTCCCCGTTTGTGCCTCATGCTACTTAAGGACCGAGGGTTTTACGACGCCCCGCGAGGGTGAATCGTCCTTGGTTCGGACGGTAAAACACCCCTCCGGAGTGGGCGACGACTTGCAGACTGACCGACCGTTGCGTTGCACCACGTGATGACGCGCGACGCGGCGCGGCGGCGGCGGCAATTAGCGCCACAAGCCCGGATACGGCAATTAGCGTAAAATAGTCGCATCCCGTGACGGCGCCTCCGGTCATCTGGCATCACACACTACACACACGTCTCTAACAGAGCCAGATTCCACCCGGGATTTACTTTGTCGGCGGCGACGCGGCGGTGACATGGGCCATCGCAGCTGCGGCCAACCCACGCCTCCTCCTGTAGTCTGTAAGGAGGCAAACACGCATACGCCAGCCACTGTGGCAGCGAGCGATAATCTATTACATCAAACAGAGAGAAGAAGAAGAAGAGATAATTTCTCTCCATTTTTAATTCCCCGCAATGTGGCGCCTATACATGCTTACATTCCACAGCGTGGCCCCACAAAAAAAAAACTATGTCACGTTACCCCCCTTTATGAATCTTACCGTAAGTAGTCAACCAAATCTTACAAGAAATTTGTTTCATTCTTCCGTTAGTTAAGGTTCTAATTAAAGAGCTGAAGAGGTCGCAAAAAGATTAGGGGGACGAAACGTCTTCAATTTTGAATCAAAATTCTTTTCCATTTCCGGGTATTTGGCCAGATGACTCAGGGGAAATGTCTCTTCCTAACTTTTTGATGAAGGGGTTGGTTGAAGGGCGTTGCCTCCGAAAAAAGTACTCCAAACCTTCCTTACAAGGTGCCTGACCTTATCTGTGAACCTCAGGTAAATCGTCCTGTCCTCATTAACAGTTTTAATTAACCCCCCAATGTCATATCCTGACGCATTTTTATACATATAAATATATATATATTTTTCTGTTTTATTTAGAACCACCTACCAACATGACTTATTTATATCAGAATTTTAATTTGGGCCCCACTTAACTGACACCTGTGAATTATATCGTGCGATACGAACTTCAAGAAATATAAAAAGAAAATATAAAAGATTTATTTAAATCACAATTATTTAACAGACGTTATTGGCAATATTACAAAGAACGACGAAATAAATCAATTGATAAGTCTTTGAGATTTATTAGCTTATGTAAATTCATAAAAAGAATAATCCGATTTTTTTACTTAGTCCTTACAAATTTGATGGTAAAGTGATAAGAGGAGCTTTCGCCTGTTCTTGGGCATATTCATCTGCGCACATCAAGACAAACATGTTTCTTTAGGTAATTTTTTTGTAAAGTTTGTGTTTGTTTTTCGTAATGATATATAAACAAGTAAAAATATGGCATGTATTTGTAATGTAACGTATTTTATTGGCGGTTGTTTTGACGACCGACGAAATAATCTCTAGTGATAATTGGAGGCAATTGAAGGAATGCTAATGAGGTGGCTGTGAGTGAGGATTATCTGGCGGGCTACTAATTTAAACGCATCAGCGTGTCGGTTCCCCTTTTGTGTTCCTCGGCACGTCGCGCACTTTATGAAGAGAGCAATTCGAGGCGTTTAGGACGACGACGAGTGCGGATGTCGCAGGCGCCAACGGGGCTAACCACCCAAATTACCGATACGGCGACACGCCATTCCAACCGAGGCGGCGGCTCTCAGAAACAGCTTCACTTGCTTGCTTGGCACTAACATCACATATGACCGCCTAAGTTGGTAAAACATTACTTCAATGAACTTGAACACATAAAAAAAATTATATACCAAAAAATAGTCAACTGTTGATTTTTAATAAGCAACGAGATGGTTGTTGACGCGCCATAGATATTACGTGCGTCGGTCAAGAGATCATCTCTGCTGATGCTGCTTCCCTAGCAACCAAACTGTTGATTTTTAATTAGCAACGAGATGGTTGTTGACGCGCCATAGATATTACGTGCGTCGGTCAAGAGATCATCTCTGCTGATGCTACTGCACGACTATCAACATCATCTTCCTCAGCAACCAACTGTTGATTTTTAATTAGCAACGAGATGGTTGTTGACGCGCCATAGATATTACGTGCGTCGGTCAAGATATCATCACTGCTGATGCTACTGCGCGACTATCAACATCTTCTTCCCTAGAAACCAACCCTAACATCAGGTGCACATTAAACCCTAAATAGACAAGATATATGACCGTCTAATTTGGTAATTAACCAGGAAAAATTTCTTCAATGAACTGGAACGTACTTTGTATTTCCAGTTATTTATTATTTAATAGTTAGATAAAGTCAATTCCTTTTTTCTGACAGCACCACTATTGTTATTTACAATTTATTCAACGTTCCTGATTTTTTATTATAGATTTAATAGCCTGACGTTGCTTTATATTAAATTCTAAACTATTTAATAGACACGATTGCAAATTTTAATGATATGTAATCAGAATGTTCCATTTATTTAATTATTTAATATTAGATAAATTAAATTTCCTCTTTTCTGATCAGTTGACCCTAATTTTTAAAAGTCCATTTAACGTTCCCTGTTCTTTATTTATATTAATAGCCTTAATAGCCTTGACGTTTTTCTAGGATTTTCTACCCTGTTTTTATACCAATTAAATTTTTTAGAGATATTTAATATTTTTCCATTCATTTATTTAGTTAATATTATATAAATAAACACTCCTTTTTTATAAAAACACTATTTTTTAAAATACTTAAATTAGTTCCGTTATACTTAATTTAGATTAATATATATAAGTAAATAAACACTCCTTTTTTATAAAAACACTATTTTTTAAAAAAAAAATTAACGTTCCGTATTTTTTATTTATATTAACAGTCTCGAAGTTTTTTTAGACTTTTCTACCCTGTTTTTAGACCAATTAAATTTTTGTAGAGATATTTAACTATGTTCCATTTATTTTATTATTTAATATTAGATAAATAAACACTCCTTTTTTATCACATCACTAATTTTTTTAATTTATTTAACGTTCCGTGTTTTTTATTTATAGCTTTGACGTTTCTTTAGGCTCTTCTACCCTGTTTTTAAACCAATTAAATTTTTAGAGATATTTAACGATGTTGAATTTATTTAATTATTTAATATAAGATAAATAAACTTTCCTTTTTTTGATCAGTTAACTATTTTTTAAACATTTAACGATGTTCCATTTATTTGATTATTTAATATTAAACAAATAAACCCTCCTTTTTTGATTACAACACTATTCTTTAAATTTCTTTAACGTTTCGTATTTTTTGACGTTTCTCTAGGCTTTTTACCCTGTTTTTAGACCAATTAATTTTTTTAGAGATATTTAACGATGTTTAATTTATTTAATTATTTAATTTTAGATAAATAAACTTTCCTTTTTTTGATCAGTTAACACTAATTTTTAAAATTTCTTTAACGTTCCGTATTTTTTTATTTATATTAATAGCCTTGATGTATTATTCTACCCTTTTATTAACCCAGTTTAATTTTTTTAAAGATATTTAACGGCCTTCTTAGTTTGGTTGTACTTGTATTTTTTAACCTGTTATTAATTTTTTCTGGTCTCCTTTTCTCTGATATAGGTTTCTCAACTCTTTTCCCGAGCCATCTTAATCGCTATTAATTAATGGGGTTACAGTTGTGTATGTATATTGAAGGAAGAGACTGAGTGTCGTATCCTTACGGCTGTTAAGTTAAGTTACCCCGGGGTGATTGTGAGGAATGTGCGCACAAAGTAGGAAGTCATTGTTTCGTCTGCAGAAAGGAAACAGGTGTTTGTGTCTGTCTGGTGGTGGGCGGCGCGCGCGCGTGTGTGGGCCTCGAGCTGAGATCAGCCGAGGAGGAGGAAGCGCCGCATTACCATACCACAGACAGTTTAGCTCGCTGCTCACTAACCCCTAACAATCCCTCTGACTTCCAGGGATAATAACTATACGAGTAATAACGATTCTACATCGACGTTGAATAATTTTTAAAATAAAATGGCGCGGTGGAAATATTATTTAAATCCCCTAAACATTAATATTATAATTTCTAAATTAATATGAATCAATCCTCTCGGGAAAATATTAATCGGGATAATAACCTTTCGGGATAAATCAATCGGGATAGTTTCCTTTCGGCCAAACATTAATCGGGATAATGTCCTTTTGGGTAAACATTAACCACTATAATGTCCTTTCGTAAATACATTAATCGAGATAATTTCCTTTTCGGGAAAACATTAATTGGAATAATTTTCCTTCCAGCAGACATTAACCGGGATAATGTCCTTTCGTAAAAAAACATCAATCGGGATAATTTCCTTTTCGGGAAAACATTAATTGGGATAATTTTCCTTCCGGCAGACATTAACCTGACTAATGTCCTTTCGTAAAAAAACATCAATCGGGATAATTTTCCCTTTCGGGCTAACATCCATCAGGATACAATAAATAAAAAGACGGCCCAATACGTCGACAAATAATGTTATCACCATTTATTCAAAAGCGACGTTTCGTCTCCCTTTTCTTGAGATTTCCTCAGGCGTACTACAAACATAATTTTACAATAAATTAAATATGGGTTGTTTTTTTTAAACTTTTATATATAAAAAACATGCAAATTTAGTTAGCAATTCATCATGTCAAAGAGTAAACAAGATAAATTGCTATATTTGCAATTATACAAATATAAAAAGAATCCTTGGTTTTAAACCTCACTCATTTAAATAAAAACCGAAATCATATTTGATTAATTTTTGCAATAAATAAAAACTACCTAAAACAGTCAGCATTAAATATATAATACATATGATTTTCGGACATAACCGTCCTTGGAGAAGGTCCAGCGTGACTTCCTTTTTTGGAGGGTGGGGGGTTAACAGGTTGCATGAGGGTGATCCTGAAACAGGGAACTCCCCTTTAATAGCATAGGAAGGGGGAATTGAAAAGATGGGGGGAATGCGGTAAGTAGAGCAAGGTAGTCAAGCAAGGGTTGACTAAGTCAGGTTTTTTGGGTTAACAAGTTGCATGAGGGTGATCCTGAAACGGGGAACTACCCTTTAATAGGACAGGAAGGGGGAATTAAAAAGGGGGGGTGCGGAAGGTAGAACAAGGTAGCCAAGGAAGGGTTGACTAGGGCCCCAGGGCTGGTGTTTCACCTGATGAGATGCAGGAGAAACCCTAGAAAACCTGCATCAGGTAGGTCGGGTACTATTCCTTCCGAAACCCGGGAGACGAGTTTGCTGTGAGAAAGAGAGAGGACGAGGCATCCACGTCATCACTCACACGGGGGTAGAAACACCTGCTAGAGCTGACGTCACCTCCTAGTGGTTCCTCTGGAAGTTGGTTTCGCGTCTGCGGTTGAAGAACTTAAACGAGCGCCGTAGTGGGTTGCGTGGTCAGTGACGTCACTCGACACTGTGCGATGTTCGCCTTGCGGTTCCAGGGGCCACCCCTCTGTGTGTGTGTGTTAGTGCGTGTGTTAGGCTGAGCTGATGGTGAGTGGTGTGTGGGCGCTAACAAGTGGGTGACTAGCGACTTCCTGGCCGGCGCGTGCGCTGCTGAGAGGCGCGTGGCCCTCTTCCGGCCAGCTGCAGCCAACCTCACAGTCAGGACAACCATCACCAGCTTCTCAGGTCACTGGACCATCTTTATATATACAATTGGCGAGTGGGGGAACTAATTCCAAAGGGTAACGAGCTGCAAATATCTGGGGGATATATTTATTTCAACAACAGACTTGGACAGAAAAAAGGAGGACTGCTGCTAATTTTGTGGCAAGCAGGGCCACAGGGGGTCATAGGAAGGAAAAAGTAAAACAGCTAGGTTGGGAAGTAGGAATTGTCAGAAAGGAGGGGGGGGAAGAAAGCAAGACTGCATTAAAAGCTTATAGAGGGGGCAAAAACCATGGATTGGGGAATTAGCTACAAAAATGCAAAAGCCCAGTTATATAGATAGAGATGGTAGGAGGATCATCACCAATTCAAAGTGAAATTTAGAAAACAAATGTTGGCAAATTCTCATTCCTAAAATAGGACTATCAACTACTGTGGAATAATTTACCTGTGGCAGGAGTGTTTGGAGGGAGGAAATCCCCTTTAATAGCGTAGGAAGGGGCTGAAGTGGGGGGAAGGGGATGCTGAAGGAATAGCAAGGTAGTCAAGGGTTGACTAGGGAGCCCCGGGCTGATGCAGGGAAAACACATAGAAAACATGTATCAGGTCGGGAGGTCGGGCATTGGGCACTATTGTCGCGCCCATCCCTGTGAATGACGGGAGACGAGTCTGCTGTGGGACGCAGCATTCCCTTCTCCGTGTCTCCACCAGTTTCAGGAGGCAGTCGGCTGACTGATCCAATGGGATCAGCGGACAGCAGCTCTTGCCATATGCCCAAGGTCTTTGACCCCGGTACATATACCTCCTAAAATAGGTGAAGGTGTCTCGGCATATGAGAACTTTGATAAAAAAAAATGCTTAGAGAGAGAGCAGGAGGCATCCCCGACATGATCAGGTGAGCCCCGCAGTCACTCTGGGCTTGTGATGGCCGACTGATCCAATGGGATCAGCGGACAACCATAAAATACCAGGGATATTCACCTGCGAGAGCTAAAAAAAATCGTCTCCCTCTGGTCCCGCTTCTTCTAACTCAATTAATTAAGCGGTAATCGCTTGCTTGCTGGATGTGTATTTCCAGATCTTCCCCCCTGAGGGTCCATGTAATTACCCGGTAAGCCAGGCGAAGGTCGTCCTGATTTAGGAAGCGACAAGGCCGCCGCGTCGGGGGTAAAACACTTCCTTTTATCCTTCAGAGACGTCCTCTACCTTCCAGATGCGCGTGGGACTAGAAACTCCGCGGCCCTCGCCGCCGCTAATTGAATTGGCGGTGTTGTTAAAACACCAAGAAAGAGAAAAAGACGTGAGGAGGGGGGGAAGGGGAGGGAGGGAGGAAAAAACCACGCACACACTTAACTACTCCTAAGTTAAGTAGAGGCGCGTATTAACAAACCTTGTACGTCGTTTACGGCTTTCCAATGAGAAGAAGAAGAGGAGTTGTTGTTTGTAAATCCTCCACCGGGTTCATAAATATATATATATATATATATATTGTAACATGAATAGTTACACTTAACAATGCAGGCCAGCTTGCGAGTTGCAATTGTTGAGGAACTGACGCCCAACAATGTAGTCTGGCGAGACTTTAGTCAGTCGTCATGGGGTAGTGGAAGGAGCAGGTTGTGTCGGCGGGACGACGAGAGAGAGAGAATGACCAACCACGGCCCTGCAGATATAATTATTTTTTCATGCTCTGATTGGAAATTAAAAACTATTAAAATCTATTTTTGGTATTTTTTTATGAAAAAAACCTGGCGCCCAAAAAGGAAAATTAAGAAATCCTCGAATACGGAGGAACGCGGAATCCGCTACAGAAGAGCAGAAGAGGAGAGAAGGAAACGGATTATGAAAAATAAAACTGTTGGAGATCAGTTACGATATTAATATATTTTCCCTCTCGCCTGTAGACCATTTGGATTTGGGCCAAAGCGAAAAGGCAGGTTGCGAGACCGACATCAGGGAACCTCAGGCAAGAGGGTAACAGGAGAACCGCTACTGCCGTCCAAAAAGGCGAAAGGGGCACTAAGTATAAAAACATGATTTTTGGGAAATCAAAGGATAACGGTTTTTTTAAAAAAAATCGTTTTATCCGTACCAAGAAAAATGAAATTTTCCCATATAAATTAATTATAATACAGTTATATTTTTAATATTTTCAAAAGTCGAAAATTTTACTGGCTTTCTACTTAAGTACGGTAGCGCAGAGTCCTGTCACGTGTCTATGACGTCACTCACCTAATGAAGGAACCAGCCCTGGGGGGAATATTGTGTTCGTGTAACATGGCGGCTGCTTTTAGAGGGGATAACAGGAGGAACCGCACACCTGCTTTCCTAGGAAACCATGGCTTATTAAGAGGGGATAACAGGATAAACCGCAGAGTCCTGTCGCGTGTCTATGACGTCACTCGCCCATTGAAGGAACCAGCCCTGGGGAATATTCTGTTCGGGCAACATGGCGGCAGCTTTGTTCACCTTCTGATACGCTCAAACTCGACTTCTGCGCCCCCAAATATCCATGGTAAAGGGGGTGATAAGAAAACCATAGGTTATTTAGCGTCTCATCGACAACCACGGTTTCACAGTGCGGAAAGCCACACACACACACCCAAAATTACGCCCACAGCCAGGATTCTGAACCCGGGACAATGCCGGGCACCCAGCTGAGTTTGGTGGAAACATCCAAGCCCCCTTTCCGACCTAATCCGAGCTCACCCGAAGAAATAGTGTTGCAAAAGAAGAAAACTAATTTTTTTTCCTCCAACAGAGAGGGAACCAACGTGATTCTCTAGTCCCCGTCTCTTCCCTATTAATATTTATATATCTAAAATTTTCTAACGTCTTAGAAGTGAAACGGGTGAAAATAATTGTGTAAAGGAAGTAAATCAATTTTTTTAATAGCGGTTATTTTCGTGTTTTTTTCCCTCCGTCATCATCCTATTTGTTTTTTAAATCTGTAATTTTCTAACGTTTTAGAATATAAACCGGGAGATAATTGTTGTGTAAGGGTATTGTATTATAGATTCCATTGGCCGTCTCCTGGGAGACATTTACGACGTTCCGTCGTCGTCGTCATCAGCATTACAGAGGTCCTTTGTCAGTTCCCGAGTACTTTACACGACGCACGTGATTAATAAACTCTCACACACACTTACATACTTCCCCGCTCCCTCCCCTCCATCACCGTCAATTCTGACGTAAGCGTCGGATCAGGTGTCAATTATTAAATTTATGTTTTATGACCGTCTTAAAAATTAAATTTACAGATTGTTTCCAGGGAAGGGGGCGAAGGGGAGGGAGGGGGAGGGTTGGATGGTAAATGACAGGGAAGCGTAAATCAGCCCAAAAGTCGACGTGAAATGACATCGTCGTAAAATGTTTGTCTGGATCGTTTTTATTTTATTCAAAGTGGTTGTGGGGAGGGGGGTTGTTTTTTTTCTCTTCCTCTCTCTCTCTCACACACACTCTGGTGATTTACTCTGGAGTAATAAATGCCGTCGCAGCCGCCGACGCCGCCGCATCCGTGTCCGAGTGAATTATGGGTATTTGTTATTCAAATGTCGATATGAAACACAAAGCTGATTATTCTCGCTCTCGTCGGACAAACAAATCAGCCATTAATCTGTACAAGGTGAGTCATTAGTTCCTTTATGCAACCATTCCTACCACCTACTCCTCCTCCCCCCCTCCCCGTTTAGTTTCTAAGGCGTTAGAAAACTTTAAATTTATAAACAATAATAGGCAAAAAGCGGAGACAAGAGAATCACGAAGGTTCCGTAAATTAAAAAAATCTCATCTACTACCTTACGCAACTATATTTTTTTCCAGTATCGGTTCTAAGGCGTTAGAAAATTTTAGATTTAAAAAATAATAATTGTATGACGATGGAGGTAAGAGAATCACGTAGGTTCCCTCTAATAAATAATAATTAATATGATTAGGACCTCTCGGGAAAACATTAATCGGCATAATGACCTTTCGGGCAAACGTCAATCGGGATAATGTCCCTTTCGGGCAAACATCAATCGGGATAATGTCCCTTCGCGCAAAAATCGATCGAGGTAATGTCATTTCGGTCAAAAACATCAATCGGGATAATGTCATTTCGGTCAAAAACATCAATCGGGATAATGTCATTTCGGTCAAAAACATCAATCGGGATAATGTCATTTCGGTCAAAAACATCAATCGGGATAGTGTCATTTCGGTCAAAAACATCAATCGGGATAGTGTCATTTCGGTCAAAAACATCAATCGGGATAATGTCATTTCGGTCAAAAACATCAATCGGGATAATGTCATTTCGGTCAAAAACATCAATCGGGATAATGTCATTTCGGTCAAAAACATCAATCGGGATAATGTCATTTCGGTCAAAAACATCAATCGGGATAATGTCCCTTTCGGGCAAAAAAACATCAATCGGGATAGTGTCCCTTCACGCAAACATCAATCGGGATAGTGTCCGTCGGGCAAATAACAAGGAAACCCAATAATTATAACTTAATATATATTAACTTAATCTGACTAATCTGGATAAATAAAATACAATTAATTGCGTTAAAGTAATAAATTCACATTTAATATTAAATCAAATATAAACGTTTCGTTCCCAAGTTTAGGGACTTCTTGAAATGCGTATCAAGTGGAAACAAAGACTCATAATAGAAAATTTTTGGTGCCGTTAACTCAACACCAAAAGGTGGCGAAATATATATATATATTTTTTAATTTCATAAATGACAGAAATTTATCAATTTTTTTAATATTTTATTTAATATTTTTAATATTGAGTTCAACTGGAAATCAAACACTACGTCATATTATTTATTTGACTGCCAGGTTATATGCAACATTCCTCCAGTCTCGTAAAACTAAACTCACCTTCAACTTTACTAATCACGTTCTTCACATGGGCCTCAGCTTCAACTGAATAATAAAAATAGAAACTTTATGTCCGTAATTTTGTTGCAAAGTACTCATTCCGCAAACGTCTCATTATACCAGGACTAAAACGGAAAAAATTATTCCTTTATTAAGAAAGAAAAAAAAATTAATACCCCAAGTCAGTCAGTTACGTAAAGAAAAAAAATTTTTTTTTCTCTCTCCTCCCCAGTCTTCAGTTCTAAATTGGAAGTAATCAATGCAGGTGATCAATATAGTTTGTTTTTTTTCACCACCCAAGAACCGTTTATTTATCTGTCTCATTTTCCCAAGGTCCTGAAGTTGTCTGAGGGTCTTTTTCAAGGTTCTTCCGGGACGTGATCCATCATCACGGCGAGGTTATGATCATCTTATTAACTGTCAATAGACTTCCGGTAGAGTCGTTGGTTGCTTTTATGTAACTTTGTAGGGATTTGGGGAGGAGGGGGGAGAAGGGGATATTAAACATCATCTGAAGAAACCAAGAAATGTTCATCTTGGTCTCTCTTGAGCAACGTCATTGCCTTGTCGTTAACTTAAAACCAATGACGACTTTACCTTCTTTTTTTCTTTTGAGGGTTTGAACCCGTCCCATATCGTTTTATCGAGTGATCCAGAAAAGCCGAATCCTAGACACGAGACGAGGGTAAATTTTAGCTGTTGTGCACCAGTTTTTTTGGTTGTCCCGCCGTCCCGCGTCTGGTACCCTGAGGGACTCCGCACGTTCCGTTCCGTCCCGTTCCCTCGCTCCTGCGTATTTCTCAATGGAGGAGGAGGAGGAGCTTTTCTCTTTTTTTAATATTGAGCACGTGTGCGTTGGGCATCAACGACGCACGCACACACACACACACACACCTCTCTCAAGAGTTGCGTGGTGTGTGGGTTGATCGTCAAGCAGGCCATGGCCGTCAACTTTCGCTCGCTCTGGAGTGAAAAAGAAGAGAAAAAGAAGGCAAGAGGCAAGCAGTCGGGTCCATTCATGCCTTCCCCCATTCACAACACACGGCTCCAGTGCGTGTGTGTGTGTGTGCGCGCGTCTCTCTTATGTGACGACGATCTTCTCTTCTTCTCCTTATCTGGACTAATCAATTCCCACCTTCCAGAAGGAATTTTTACTTTAGCGAAAAAACAAGCGGAAGTTCCCACCACTGGGCGAAATAATCTTTCTTTCTTTCTTTCTTTCTTTCTTTCTTTCTTTCTTTCTTTCTTTCTTTCTTTCTTTCTTTCTTTCTTTCTTTCTTTCTTTCTTTCTTTCTTTCTTTCTTTTCTTTCTTTCTTTCTTTCTTTTCTTTCTTTCTTTCTTTCTTTCTTTCTTTCTTTCTTCTTTCTTTCTTTCTTTCTTTCTTTCTTTCTTTCTTTCTTTCTTTCTTTCTTTCTTTCTTTCTTTCTTTTCTTTCTTTCTTTCTTTCTTTCTTTCTTCTTTCTTTCTTTCTTTCTTTCTTTCTTTCTTTCTTTCTTTCTTTCTTTCTTTCTTTCTTTCTTTCTTTCTTTCTTTCTTTCTTTCTTTCTTTCTTTCTTCTTTCTTTCTTTCTTTCTTTCTTTCTTTCTTTCTTTCTTTCTTTCTTTCTTTCTTTCTTTCTTTCTTTCTTTCTTTCTTTCTTTCTTTCTTTCTTTCTTTCTTTCTTTCTTTAAAAAAAACCAAAATGATTTGGTTTATTTTCAGACCTTAAATATCGCGATTGTGTGTATAGAGGAGAGGAGTTAAGTTTATCAGCGGATCCAGAGAGATTTTGGGCAAGTCTGTCTGTCTGTCTGTCTGCCTGCTTCATGCGGATCCTCCCATTATTATGCTCCTTGCTGATGATGATGATGAAAAAAAAAAAGTTCAGTCACCCACCAAGTTTCTGTTCCCATTATTTTAGAGGCTCTTGATGCTAATGTATCATCCAGAAATTTAAAAAACGAGAGAATATTATTTATTATTGTGTGTCTGTCTGCACTTCAACGGCGTAGAATTTTAATTCATCTTCTTCTCCTCGTCGTCGTCGTTTCGATCCTCTCTCTCTATCATACACCCAGAGTCCTCAACCTAAAGAATTAATGTTCTTGATGGTAATCTATTATAAAAAAAATAAATTAAAAAAAAATAAACTCCATTGCAGAATTTTAATACATAATCATCTTCTTCTTCCCCTTCTCGTCGTTTCGATCCTCTCTCTCTCTATCATACACACAGAGTCCTCAGCCCTAAGAATTAATGTTCTTGATGGTAATCTATTATAAGAAATAATAAAATAAAGAAATAAACTCCATTGCAGAATTTTAATACATAATCATCTTCTTCCCCTTCTCGTCGTTTCGATCCTCTCTCTCTATCATACACACAGAGTCCTCAGTCCTAAGAATTAATGTTCTTGATGGTAATCTATAAAAAAAATTTAAAAAATAAACTTCATTGCAGATTAAAGGTTTTTAAACGACAGAAAAATAAAAATTATTAGTGTCGTAGGGTTGGTATTGTACGTTGGAAAAACTATTCAGAGGTGGGGGGGAAAAGAGAGACAAAATTTTGCGGATGGTGTGCCGCAAGGTTCAATTCAGGGACCTTCAGATTTCTTATTTTTTTTTACACATATGAGTGAATGTAGCAAGGGGGGGCGACGACGACAAAAGGACACACCAAAGAGCGAAAGGGGTGTTTTTTCCCCCGGGGTTGTATCTGCTGCTTCAACAGTTGTCGTTTCATACACACAGAGTCCTCAGTCTAAAGAATTAATGTTCTTGATGGTAATCTATTTAAAAAAAATTAAAAAATAAACTTCATTGCAGATTAAAGGTTTTTAAACGACAGAAAAATATAAATAATTAGTGTCGTAGGGTTGGTATTGTACGTTAGAAAACTATTCAGGAGGGGGAGGGGAGGAAGAGAAAAGACAAAATTTTGCGGATGGTGTGCCGCAAGGTTCCATTCAGGGACCATCAGATTTCTTATTTTTTTTTACATATGAGTGAATGTAGCAAAGGGGGCGACGACAAAAGGACACCCCAAAGAGCGAAAGGGTGTTTTTCCCCCGGGTTGTATCTGCTGCTTCAACAGTTGTCGTTTCATACACACAGAGTCCTCAGTCTAAAGAATTAATGTTCTTGATGGTAACCATTAAAAAAAATTTTAAAAAATAAACTTCATTGCAGATTAAAGGTTTTTAAACGACAGAAAAATATAAATAATTAGTGTCGTAGGGTTGGTATTTTACGTTGGAAAACTATTCAGAGGTAGGGAGGAAGAGAGAGAAAAAATTTGCGGATGGTGTGCCACAAGGTTCCATTCAGGGACCATCAGATTTCTTTATTTTTTTACATATGAGTGAATGTAGCAAAGGGGGGCGACGACGACAAAAGGACACACCAAAGAGCGAAAGGGTGTGGTTTTCCCCGGGGTTGTATCTGCTGCTTCAACAGTTGTCGTTTCAAGTAAACACTTCTTGATTGGCAAGGATGGCGGCGGCGGCGGTGACCGTCGTCGAAACGTCGTGGACGATGGGTAACTATAACACGGTTGGAAGTCCAAAGAACTATTGACTTGTACGAATGTACGGTGAAAAATCTTGTACAGTGACCGGATAAGAACGGAATATTCCGCAACGGAACGGCGGCGGATTAATCCGCACCGCGATTGACAATCGAGATTATCCTCCTTTACGGATGCAAATGGGATTCCGTCTCGCGTCGATCCGTTCGTTCCCTGCGGAGGCCAAGGCGAGAATAATCTCTGCCCCTCTCTCATCCCCCTCCTGCACTCTCCCTCCCTCCCTCGCCTTTTCCAATAAATAAAGACGAGTGATAAAATAAATTCTCTTCTTTGTAGTGATATAACTGTATCCAAAGGCGAGAAGTGAGCAAAAAGGACGGACGGACGAACGGACGGAGGCCATAAAAGCGTCGAGACGACGCGGACAATGAAAGGAAAAAAAATACACTGTGTGTGAAATATATTTTCGTATTTGTAGGTTGGCGTTGCTGCTGCCCCTCCCTCCCTCTCTGTCTGTCTCTCGCTTTCTTTATCTCTTTATCTCCCTCCAAACCACGGGTGAGTGATGGACGTCTCCAGTCACCGTCCAATAACCTCGCCACTCCTCTCCACACACAAGAAAACCTTCCACTCCTTAGGAAAGATATTTGATCCCTGCAAAGTTCTTAAATAGACAACAGGGATGGCAGAAATATGTCGCCCTTTTTTTAAAAAAAAATAATAATAATAAAGAAATAAATAAAATAATGTGTTAAAGCTAGATTTGTTTAAAATCCTCTGTTACCGGTTCCGCCATATTATATCCTACCTTCGGCTTAATAGGTTATAACGTTCGAAAAAAAATATTTTATTGTCTATTTCAAACGGTAACTCGTTTATACGAAATATTAAATGAGGGACTTAGAGACCGAGAATGCAGCCTTGTGGAACGCCACACTCACCTATTGAAAAAGGTTACACAAACGCTAAATGGGCAAAAAAAATTTAATTGTAGCTGAGGAGTTCCGCAAGGTTCTGTTTTAACGTTCCGCTTTATTTAGAATTATTGAAATTGATAATTTCGGCCTAGAAGATTATAACGTTAGAGAAAAAAATTTTTTTTGGTCCTTTGTCTAGTGGTAACTCATATATTAAATATTTTTAAAATGAGGAATAGGGACCGAGAATAAAGCCTTGCGGAACGCCACCCTCACGTGTTGAAAAGGTTTACACATAAAATTTTAATATTTTACTTATGGAATTAATAATTGTCTAAATTGTCCCAAAAAAACATAAAACGCTAAATGGGCAAAACATTTTGCTTTAACTGAGGAAATATGAAGACTGGAGTTCCACAGGGTTATATTTTAGGTCCGCGTTATATAGTATTATTAAAAATGCTACCTTCGATCTAAAAGATTATAACGTTTGAATGTCTGAATAGTGACCGAGAATGGATCCTTGTGGAGCACCACCTTAAGTACTTGAAAAGGTTTACAAATGATTTTTTTAATATTTTAATTAATTAAACATTATGGAATTAAAAAATGTCTAAACGAAACTGGGAAACGCTAAATGGGCAAAACATTTAGTTGTAGCTGAGGAAATAGAAATACTGGAGTTCCGCAAGGTTCTGTTTTAACGTTCCGCTTTATTTAGAATTATTGAAATTGCTAATTTCGGCCTAAGTGATTATAACGTTAGAAAAAAAAATTTTTTTTGGTCCTTTGTCTAGTGGTAACTCATATATTAAATATTTAAAAAAATGAGGAATAGAGACCGAGAATGCAGCCTTGAGGAACGCCACCCACTGAAAGTTACACTATTGAATAAAGGTATACAACAGAACGCTAAATGGGCAAAACATTTTGTTTTAACTGAGGAAATTTAAAGACTGGAGTTCCGCAAGGTTCTGTTTTAACGTTCCGCTTTATTTAGAATTATTGAAATGGCTAATTTCGGCCTAAATGATTATAACGTTAGAAAAAAAATTTTTTATTGTCCTCTGTCTAGTGGTAATTCAAATATTAAATATTTTTAAAATGAGGAATAGAGACCGAGAATAAAGCCTTGTGGAATGCCACACTCACGTGTCACATAAAATTTTAATATTAATTAAACTTTATGGAATTGATAAATGTCTAAATTGTCACCAAAAAACAACAGGAAACGCTAAATGGGCAAAACATTTTGTTTTAACTGAGGAAATTTAAAGACTGGAGTTCCGCAGGGTTCTATTTTAGGTCCGCGTCATATATTAAAAATGCTACCTTCGATCTAATAGATTATAACGTTAGAATGTCTTTTTGTCTAATGGTAACTAATTTATATTAATTGTTAAAAGAACAAGAATAGAGACCGAGAATAGATCCTTGTGGAACACCCACCTTAAGTAGTTGAAAAGGTTTACAAATGAAATTTTAATATTTTAATTAATTAAACATTATGGAATTACAAAAAAAATGTCAAAACGAAACTGGGAAAACGCTAAATGGGCAAAACATTTAGTTGTAACTGAGGAAATATGAAGACTGGAGTTCCGCAGGGTTATTTTTTAGGTCCGCTATATATTTCGAATTATTAAAGATTATAACGTTAGAAAATTTTTTTGTTTTTGTCTCATGGTAACTCATTTTATATTAAATATATTAAAACCGGAATAGAGACCGAGAATAGAGCCTTGTGGAACGCCACCTTGACGTGTTTGATACGGTTTCTTCTCTTACTGATTGGAATGAGAGTTTTCAAAAATCTATCTCTCCACCCCCCTCCCATCATCACCCGGGGTCTGTTGAGCGACGATGTGGAGGTCTCTTTGTCTGCAAGCAGCACAAAGAAAAGCGTCGTCTCGCCTCGCCTCGCCTTGCCTTGCCTCGGCCCGAGCTGGTCGCCGTAGAAGGTCTACAGGTGCGTAATTCAGCCATCGACGCCTTTCATCTATTTGCCTGCACTATTAAAAACGATAAATCGACTCAGGGAAAGGAGGAGGAAGAGGAGGGAGGGAAAGAGGGAAGGGGGAATAACTTTTTTTGAAATATTACCCTACTTTCAACGACTGCCATATAAGTATAAAAATAGCACACGAGTGGGCCGTAAAGTCCAGACGACAGCGGGCAGGCAGGTTGTTGTCGACGACGGTTGTTGTGGGGGGCACTCCTTGTCCTTTAGCTCTCTCGCAGCCCCCCCTTAAGATTTAAGAAGGACCGTAAAGATGCCACGAGCAATCTGCATCACTGGCTTAGCAAAGGTCAAGGCGTTTCGTCCAACAGATGCTCTCTCGCCCTTTGTCCTCTCTTTTCTTCTTTCTCTCTGTCTCTCTCTCTTCTCTATCTCTCTCTCCCTCCACACCATCGCGTAATGACCGCGTCGAACCAAACCATTGATGTTATAATGCGTGACATGCGATGCTGATTACAATCTTCACTGTAATGTCTTCATCCGGGAGAGATTTTATCCGGGTAGTGAGGAACAGAGAAAGAACCCCGACCACCTTTCGTTCGAATCCTGTGCCCAGTTCCTCCCTTCTTGATCGTTGTCTCTCCTTTCCAGCTCCCCCAATCCCATGCAGTCTGCCTCGAGTAAGGCTTCTTCACTCTTCTACATTTTGTCCCAATCATTTAAATGCCATCGTATTTATTATCCTTTGGATTTCCTGTAGAGAGGAAAAAAAAGTAGTGAGCCAGCGTAGCTTCTCGTGTGCCCCAACAACCCTCCTTTTTCCTCACAATGATCCAACACTTGGGTCCCTAGCTCAGTGGCTAGAGTTTCCGCCTGGTAAGCTGGAAGTTTCCGGGATCCCGATAGTGATATTTTTTTCCCCCCGTTTTGATCTTCTAAAAATTTAGGGTTTCACGGCTGAAGCTGTTCTTCTCCCGTTCAACGGATTGTTCCCCCTTAACCTGACGCCTCGTTCCTCGTTGTCCTGAGACAGGTCTGATGTCTGATTTCCTCACAGCTACTACATCCTCCCTTAATCTGCTTAGCGTAGTCCATTCTTTGTCTCCCTCTCCTGTTATTACCCAACACACTTCCCTCTAATGGTAATTTTACAAAAACCCCTCCGGTCTCAAAACGTGGTCAATTAATATATCCTTAATCTTGGTCCATATTCGTCGCTCTTCTTCTATTCCGCTCAACACTTCCTCATTAATGATTTTATCCACCGCATCTGATTTGCAGTATTCTCCCTATAGCACCACATTCCGAAGGCTTCTGTTTTCTTTTTTTTCCCCTTTGCAACTCATATCGTCCACGTTTTAGGACCACCCATATAACGTCACGCTCCACTCCAACATTTTTGGCAATAATAATTTCCTAATATTCACGCTTAAATTAACCGTATGTAAATTCCTCTTTTTCTCGCGAAAGCTCTTCCTTGTCTGCACTGTTCTTCTGTCCTACTCTACTTATTATGTCTACCCAAGAAGCAGAATTCTTTAACCTCCTTCAAAAAAATATCCCTTCCCAAATCTAACAGCCTTTGTTATTCCACTCTTTTCCCCCCATACTTTACTCCATTACCTTGGGGTTTTCCCCCTCTATTAATCGTCATGTTGTTGTACTCTTCCTCCAATACCGCGCGTTCATACCATTTATTATAATACTCCCTTAATAGTAGAAAATCATCGGTAAACCTCAGTGTTTTTTTATTTATTGTTCTCCTTGCACTGTCTCATCCTGAGAAATTAATACGAGAAAATATTCGCGGAATTTATTTTTTTTAAAAAAAAAATCATGCGGTCACGGCCGTCATCTTCATGTGAAGTGTCTCGGAATTTGTCGCTAACTTAATAGTATTTCAAGTGATTATTAAAGGGGGATGTACATGTCTAATGGATTCCTTTCAGTGCAGTTGAAGTCGTTTCCTCCCCCTAACTGAAGAGTTTACGCTCGTAAGGGTAGGAAATGGTCCTTGAGAGGTTAACGTCGTCGTTGATCTTTGGAACGCCCCATGTCTTGTCTTCCCCCCCTCTCTCCCTCTCCTCTCCTCCTCTCCTCATCTCCTCCTCTCTCTTTATTTTTTGTTTTGTGATGTCATGACCGCACCTGTGTGCGTGTTGTGTGTGTGTGTGCCTGCTTTCCTTTAGGCTAAATGTCCGCGGCAAAGGCGTAGGACGCGCTTTACGAAACACCAGCTGAGCGTTTATGTAAACGACGGCTTAATCTAAGACACGAAGGACGACTATATATATATATATTATCTTAAGAATAAAATAAAAATATTAAGATTTCCAATGCTCTTTCTGACTCCCCTAATGCCACACTACCATGACAGAACCATAGAGCTTCTACTTATTCTCCTTTGAAGTATGATTCCTTTTCCATATTCCTTTTCAACTTTCTTCGTCGCCTGTTCTATATATATATATAAGTTAAAGAGAATGGTTGACAGACTGCATCAATCATCCTTGTCTTGACCTTTATGTAACTATGTTTATGTTATTATTCTTGTTCCTATAGAAGTATGTTTTCCCTTATGTTTTTTCCCCCCCAGTGTGTGCACTCTATTAGTTTGTTATTTCTTCCCCCGTAACGGTGATGTGCTTTTCTTTGGGTTTGGCGCCATTACGCCTTTCAGGAGGTGTATGCACTGGAGTCTAAGACCTTGGGCACAATACGGTAAGATTTGTCCCCTAATACCAACTGCCTCCTGAAACTGATGGAGAAACGGAGAAGGGAATGCTGCTGCGACCCCACAACCAGCAAACTCGTCACCCGGAAGGGCGTGAGAATTGTAGCCAATGCCCGACCTACCTGATGCAGGTTTTCTAGGGTTTTTTCCCTGCATCTCTTTAGGTGAAACCCCCCTAGTCAACCCTTGACTGCCTTGCTCTACCTTCCGCATTTCCCAACCCCCCGGCTTTTTTAACTCCCTTCCTATGCTATTAAAGAGGAGTTGCCTGTTTCAGGATCACCCTCATGTATTCTTTTAACCCAAAAAATAAAAGAATCATCATAACCACGGAGGCTCTCTATCTCTCGCAGGTATTTCTTTCTCCTCAGAGGCGATGATGGACTTTTATCCTTCGAAGAGTCCTCGTGTTGTCGGGTAATTTCAACAAGGTTCTCTCTCACGTGTGCCGTGCCGAGGCGCCTTCGTCTCTTTGCGGGAGGTGTATGTGCTGCGGACCATTTTTTTTTACGTTCGGTAAGAGTTGTTCGCTGATTTTTTTAATTTGTATCAGTCGGCCACGTAGAGACACTCGGAGCAAGGAATGCTGCGGCCCTGCTGCAAAAAAAAACACACACACATTTCCCGTCATTCGGAAGGAATAGAACAACTCACTGGAGTGACTCGGTCGTGACGTCACTTGACGTGACGTGACGTGTGTCTTCTCCCCCTTCTCCCCCCTCACCCCCACTCCTTACCCCTTCAGGTCTCTGAACTTTACGAGAAACATAATAAATTAAAGACGCAGCAATGGCCGTTATAAAAGGAGAACTAATTTGCATGAGCAATTCCTGCGCATCATGACGCGCGCAGTTGTTGTTGTTGTTGTTGCAATCAGCCTCTCTCTCTCTCTCTCTCTCTCTCTCTCTCTCTCTTAAGGCGTGGACCGGCAATTAACATAAAAATGGAGCGTCTTTGTGCGTGTAAATCAGAGGCCCTTACGCAGCGTTTTAATTCTCACCTTTAAAAAAGGGAAAACTTTTTTTAAAAAAAAATAAAATTATTATTTTCTCCTTCTTCAACTCCGCAAGATTGTCGAGTTTTCTTCACGCAGGGTTAAGAAAATAGAGGCAGAGGTCTCTGATGCAATTAGCTTTATGTTGCACGCCTCCTCTTCCGCCGCGCCCCTTCTTCTTTTTTATTTATCCTCGTAAATGCCTCCTTTCGCTTTCTTATTTTTCTCCCTCTCCCCCCTCCCTTCCCCGTTCCCCGCGAGCTTTCCTCTGATGGTGGTGCCTTACAGTGCTTCTATTTCCTCAAATTAAACAAACGCACTTTAAAATTTTTTCATTGTGTACCTTCCTTTATTCTGTCATGCCCCGTGCCTTTCTTTTTAATGTTTTTCAACTTCTCTGTGACGATTTTAAAATCTTTCTCCTTCTTCCACTGTTAACCGTTTTCTCCTATTTCACATTTCTTTCTCATATACAATTAATATATATATTTTTTTCCTTTTACCGTATCTTCTTTTCTCCGAATTATCATGTTTAATACCCGTTTTCTCCTATTTCACATTTCTTTCTCATACACAATTAATATATATTTTTTTCCTTTTACCGTATCTTCTTTTCTCCGAATTATCATGTTTAATACACGTTTTCTCCTATTTCACATTTCTTTCTCATAGCCAATTAATATATTGATATTAAAAAATCCAAATAAAATTTTAAAAATAAAATAATAATAATTTTTTAATGCATGCAAACTGTGGCTATCTATGTAAGTTATTCCTCGGACCTCACTTTGGTATAAAGAAATTGGTGTTTATAACAATAATTTTATGTTTTTTTAAAAAATAATTGGATTTAACAATAATTTTATTAAAACCCCTGAAGAAGGGTGCGAATATGCGCCGAAACGTTGTTTGAATAAAAAAATTTAAAACTGTCTGAGAAATGAAAAAAACGGTCGGAAATTATTTTTTATTTTTTTTATATATAGAATAAAAGTCTCTACAAGATCATGAATTATTTAATTGTTTTTTTGGTTTTTTTTATTTAGTTTTCCATTCTCGGGCATTGATTGGTATTTTTCCCCCCTGTGTGCCGTGCAGTGAGTGTTGATTGCTGGTGACGTTGTGACGTCATATCGCTGCCAGAGGACGGACCGACGGACGGACGAATTAATTGTGGAGATTTGTCAGCGTCGCAAACAGTTGAGAATATTAATTAACAGATGACGACGTCGCCGTAATAATAAAAATAAAAAATAAGTAAATAAGTAAAATTTTGTATTTTTTTTAAAAAATAATTGGATTTAACAATAATTTTATTAAAACCCCCTGAATAAGGGTGCGAGTTTGCGCCGAAACGTTGTTTGAATTAAAAAAATTAAAAACTGTCTGAGAAATGAAATAAAAAAACCGGTCGGAAATTATTTTTATATTTTTTTTATCTAGAATAAAAGTCTCGACAAGATCATGAATTATTTAATTTTTTTATTTAGTTTTCCATTCTCCGGCATTGATTGGTATTTTTCCCCCTGTGCCGTGCAGTGAGTGTTGATTGCTGGTGACGTTGTGACGTCATATCGCTCCACGAATTGTGGAGATTTGTCAGCGTCGCAAACAGTTGAGAATATTAATTAACAGATGACGACGTCGCCGTAATAATAATAATAAAAATAAAAAATAAGTAAATTATGGCGGCGGCGCCGAAGACAAACAAGCTGTGTAAAATGGCGGTCGCGTTGTCGCTCGCCGTAATTGCGGAAAGTAACGAGGGATGATGACCATGGACCATGATGATGATGATGATGATGATGTGTTCTACACGGTCACGGAATTAATTTACTTAGAGAGAGAGAGAAACTAGTCGTTTTTTCCCTTTTCCTCCGCGCAGGGCAGGAAGGTAAGGTAAGGGGAGGGAAGGAAGGAAGGTCCTTGATGGACTGAACCGGTAATGTTAATTTCCAGAGTGTCCATTGACGATTGTATCTGTTTGGTCGTCCGTACCGTTAACCAGTTTATCTCGTTACTCCGCAGTGTTCTTCGAGCGGAGGAGGAGAAGAAGAAGAGGATGACGTCAATAAATTACCCTTCGTTCATGTTTTCACCACCACGGACCACTTGTAACACCAACAAAAAAAAATATTTTTTTTTTGAGGTTGGTAATGCAACTATAAATATTAAAAAATTAATATTCCAAGGCGGCAGTCTCCTTCTACCAACCCTATAAAAATTAAAACTAGACTATTATTAAAGTTGTAATAATCTTAATGACTTTCCACTTGAAAGAAATAACACTTATAAAAAAAATTTTTTTTTTTCAAACTGTTTAAATTTTTACCGTCTGTTGTAGATAATTAAATAAACTGATGTCCTTGTGACCGACGTTGGTATTACAAGTATTGCCAACCTAACTCAATTTCGATGTCCTACGTCACTTATCAAAAAAGGAGGAGGAGGATGATGGAGGACGTCAAGTAGAATGCGAGTTGAAAAGGAGATCATGAGACAGGATGTGCGGCAATTGGAGGTTTAGAGAGAAAGAAGAAAAGAGAAAAAAACCCCACCCCAACCCCAACCAACCCTTTTGATAATGGGAAACTGGAACACACACTGTAAAGGATTTTTTGAAGAAGGACGGGAATAATAAAAAAAATAATGGAGGAGGGGGAGAAGAGTCACCCATAACCTCTAGAGAAGAAGGCAGTCGGCAGTGATTAGAATTGGAGGACGAGAAAGGAAACCAAAAGGACGCATGGTCTTGAACTTATATATATATATATATATATACGAAACAGGCGATGAAGAAAAAAGATTAAAAAGGAAATGCGGAAAAGGAATCATACTGCAAGAGGGAGAAAGGACAACCCCCAAACAATGTGGTTTTAGGGGAGTCAAAAGGAGATTTGGAAATATTAATGGTAAGGCCAGGTCAAATTACCCTGGAGAAAAGAGTAAAAGCCTGAGAATTAAAAGAGGTGAAACCAAAGTAATAAATAGAGTGCACCATGGGGGAAAACACATAAGGGAAAAACCTACTTCCAATAGGAACAAGAATAATAATAATAACAACAACATCGTTACATTAAACGTCAAGACAAGGATGCTCTTTTTATCTTATATTAGAACAGGCGGTGAAGAAAATTAAAAAGGGAATGTGGAAAAGGAAAAAATCATACTTCAAGGAGAATAAATAATTTAAATAAAAACCACAACGTAATGGCTGATGATATTATAGTATTTTTAGAGGAGCCAGAATGTAAGATTTTGGAATCTTAATAAGTGGCCCGGTGAAATTGTCCTGGAGAAAGAGGATTAATTGAGGTAAAACCAAAGCAGGAGACTGGGAAACACATAAAGGAAAACCTACTTGTACAACAGGAACGAGAATAGTGAAATCGTAACATAAACTTTAAAAAAAAAATAAGAAAAAATAATAAACGCAGTAGAGAGAGAGAGAGAGAGAGAGAAAATTACATATTCAGAAAAAAATCAAGTTTAATTTTTATTTTAATGTGTCTAAAAATCATGTAAATTCAGAGAAAATAAAATGTGGAAATAAGAAAGTCTATGCAATTCTTTAAAAATTACTGAGAACTGGAAATAGGGGGAAAAACATTCTGAATTATTATAATTAATGGAGATAAATATTTTTTTTGTGCTAGAAATTGTGAATTCTACTGAAAGGTTGGCAACAGTGTGCTATAAACTGATTAATTACACGTGAAAAAAAAATAATAAAGGAGATTGTTGGAATATTATTATTATTATTGACCTTTAACAGATGTTTTGTAAATTAAGGGACAATGAATTTTTTTATGTTCTTCAAAAGTAAAACAACCTTTATCCAAAATCCGTAAAGTCCCTTATGAAAAGCGCCATCGACCACCCCCCAAAACCCTCACGATCCATGACAATCCTCGTCCACACTTCCCTAGAAATGTTTTTTTTTAAATAATTAGATTTAACAATAATTTAATTAAAACCCCCTGAAGAAGGCTGCGAATATGTGCCGAAACGTTGTTTGAATATAAAATTAAAACTGTCTGAGAAAAACAAACAACGGTCTTAAATTACTTTATTTTATTGTACAATATAAAAGTCTCCACAAGATCATGTATTATTTAATTTTTTTTTGTTTTTGAGTTTTCCATACTCCGGCATTGAATGGTTTTTTTCCCCTTTTGTGCCTAACTTTTTCTTTCCCCCCCCCCCTAGACTTTCCACATCCTCATATATTCTCCAATAAATCAGTTCGTTGCCTGTCCACCCACGTCGTGTGCCTCTACTAAAGTGGGTTAATTAAGTGGATTTAACCAACCCTCAGTGTCAACATTTGAATTATATATTATATTTTAATTTTTTATTCTTCATTTTTAATGTTGTATAAACTCAATTATTACTGTCCAAACTGATAGTCTTTACGAAAAAAAAAATAATTTTTTTTTAATATGAATAAAATATAATCAAAAGAACATTTAAGTTATTCTCTAAATTATCTACTTCAATTTTATTAAAGGCTTGAGCTTGTTTATAAATTCAAATTAGTAACATTTAATGTCTGCTTTGTTTGTCCTATGTAACAGGAATTTTTTTTACATTTACCGTTGCGCTTATGTGAAACCTTAATATTATTATTTTTTTTTATTGGTTTTGTCTCTCTCCATGATGAAAGCCGCTGGAGCAAGCAACGTCTCACTCGTCAGTCAGGTGAGAGAGAGAGAGAGAGAGAGAGAGAGAGAGATCGGAGGCTGATTTCCTTATCTGGACCTCCTCATCTACAAAGGTGCAACGGACTGAACTGATGATTATTATAATTTGGTGCACGGACGCGTCGAGAAGATGGCGCTGTTGTGTACACAGCCAATGGCGAATGACCTAATATACAAGATCGAGCTGCGTGTAAACATTACGGTAATGTTGTTCCAGGTATTATACAATTACAGATCAATCGCGCTCTATAATGAAAAATCAAATTAAGTAGAAAAATCAAAATTACATATATCAATCAATATTGTCAATATTAGGCATCAATGTCAAAATTAGGCAAAAATATCAAAAGTTAGGCATAAACGTTAAAATTAAAACAAAAATGTAAAAAATTAGACAAAATTGACATAATTAGACATAAATGTCAAAAAATAAGCATAAATGTAAAAATTAGGCATAAAAGTCAAAAAACGAGGAACAAATGTCAAAATTACGAATATAAAATAAAAATTTACGCATAAAAATCAAAATTTACATATGTAAACCAAAACTGCAAATAAAAATCAAAATTCCGTATAAAAAACCAAATTACGCATAAAAATGAAAATTACGCATAGAAATGAAAATTTCGCATCAAAATGAAAATTATTCTTAAAGATTAAAAGTGAAAATTAAAATTACGCATAAATATGAAAAATATGCTTGAAAATTAAAATATAGATAAAAAGTGAAAAATACGCATAAAATTGAAAATTACGCATAGAAATGAAAATTATGCTTGAAAATTAAAATAAAGATTAAAAGTGAAAATTACGCGTAAAAATTAAAATTACGCTTAAAAAATTAGAATGATGCTTAATAATTAAAATAACGCATTAAATTGAAAATGACGCCTAAAAAATCAAAATTTCGAATAAAAATTTTAAAAAATTACGTAGTAACATCAAAAATTACGTATATAAATCAATATCACGCATTAATGTCAAAATAAGGCATAAATATCAAAAGTTAGGCATAAACGTTAAAATTAAAACAAAAATGAAAAATTAGGCACAATTAACATAATTAGACATAAATGTCAAAAAATAAGCAAAAATGTAAAAAATTAGGCATGAAAGTCAAAACGAGGAACAAATGTCAAAATTAGACGTAAATGTCTAAATTACGAATAAAAATAAAAATTTACGCATAAAAATCAAAATTTACATATGTAAACCAAAACTGCAAATAAAAATAAAAATTCCGTATAAAAAAACCAAATTACGCATAAAAATGAAAATTACGCATAGAAATGAAAATTTCGCATCAAAATGAAAATTATTCTTAAAGATTAAAAGTGAAAATTACGCATCAAAATGAAAATTATGCTTGAAAATTAAAATAAAGATTAAAAGTGAAAATTACGCTTAAAAATGAGAATGATGTATACTAATGAAATTTACGCATAAAAATGAGAATGACGCTTAATAATTAAAATAACGCATTAAATTGAAAATGACGCCTAAAAATCAAAATTTCGAATAAAAATTTTAAAAAATTACGTAGAAACATCAAAAATTACGTATATAAATCAAAATCACGCTTTAACATAAAAATTAGGGCAGAAATGTCAAATTTAGAAATAATTTCCAAAATTAGAAATAAACGACAAAATTAGGCATAAATGTCAAAATTAGTCATAAATTTCCAACTTAGGCATAAATGACCAAATAGACATATATGTCAAAATTACGCATTAAAATTAAGGACAAAAATGTAAATTAAGGACAAAAATAAAAATTACACATAAAAATTAAAATTATGCATAAAAATGAAAATTACACATCAAAATGAAAATTATGCTTAAAAATTAAAATAGAGATTAAAAAGTAAAAAATTACGCATAAAAATTAAAATTAAGGACAAAAATGCAAATTACGCATAAAAATAAAAATTACACATAAGAATGAAAATTACGCATAAAAACAAAATGACTGTTCGACTAGCGGACATGTATTGCGTGTGATCTGCAAACCGACCTCCGAGGCTTGCTTATCTATCTATGGTGGTGTTAACTTGAGGACGTAATTAGCACTTTCACTGCCTTCGTCGTCGTCGTCGTCGCTCAGTGTGACGCCTCAATTAGTTTGACTGAGCCAGACAGAGAGAGAGAGAGAGAGAGAGAGAGACAGAGAGAGAGAGAGACAGAGAGAGAAGCAAGCGTAGGCGGACTTGTGCAAATATTTATTTGACACCGAGAGGATTTTGCCACCACACCCGCAACGACGACGGTAAACCGTTACTCTTGAAGGCTTAACACCTCTCTGACTCGGCAACCAACCAAAGAGTCTACAAATCAGGCCTCGTTCACTAGTTGTACAAATAAAATCTTTTGCCCGTGTAACGAGCCATACATTTAACCATTACGAATGCGTGAGGGGAAATGTCGCCATCCCAAGTGGTACAGCTTGCTTACACAACTCACAAAGAAATAATATACTGTTGGTTCGTTCCCTTCTGCTTGGATTGAAATTATTTTTTTGTTTTGGGAAAGGGAGCGAGATATTGCTTATGTACCGACATTCCTTGGAATTTGGCGTCATAGAGTTTACATAGAGCACAGAGACGAACGATATCTCTGGTATTGCCATAGCAACACCAAAATAAACAGTGTACATATCCGAAGATTTAATAAACCATTTTATAATTATTAAAAAAAACTCTGTGGCGACGACATTCCTTGGAATTTAGTGCCACAAAGATATTATATAGAGTGCACAGACGAACGATATCTCTGCTTTTGCCATAGCAACACCAAAATAAACAGTGTACGTATCCGAAGATTTAATAAACCATTTTATAATAATTAAAAAAAACTCTGTGGCGACGACATTCCTTGGAATTTAGCGCCACAGAGATTATATAGAGTGCAGAGACGAACGATATCTCTGGTATTGCCATATTAACGGCTAGATAAACAGTGTACATATCCGAAGATTTAATAAACCATTTTATAATAATTAAAAAAAACTCTGTAACGACATTCCTTGGAATTTAGCGCCACAGAGATATTATATAGAGTGTGCAGCGACGAACGATATCTCTGGTATTGCCATAGCAACACCAAAATAAACAGCGTACATATCCGAAGATTTAATAAACCATTTTATAATAATTAAAAAAACTCTGTGGCGACATTCCTTGGAATTTAGCGCCACAGAGATATTATATAGAGTGCAGAGACGAACGATATCTCTGGTATTGCCATAGCAACGCCAAAATAAACAGCGTACATATCAGAAGCTTAAATAAATCCATTTCATAACCCTTTTTTCTGTATTTAATATAACAACTTCCTTAAAGCCTACGTGACCAATTGCTATACATATATATTATTTTAATTATACCTCTAAATCATATAAAATGATATTTTTTTAAGTGAGTTTCCTTCACGTCTTGAAAGACAAGTTAAACCATTGGTCCTAGAATATTTCCTCGAGGCCCTCCTCTTCTTATTCTGAACAATTCTTTTTTGCAATAATTAAAGTGTCGGAAACAAAATTTATGGGGTGAAAATTCATCAACAGGAAAAGGGCATTTTGGGGAGAAAAAAACATTTTTAGCAAAGATTTCCTAATATTCTGCCACGTTTTTCACACATCACCAAAAATCGTCCACTGAGGGGCGGGGGGAGGTGAGGTTCCATGCTGTTCCCTTAAAAGGGTTATTACTACAAGGACCTGGAGGAGTATGAATTGCACGTATGGGTCGCGCCACGGAGGCGCCACTGTGCTAACTGCCTTGGCCAAGGAACGGGAAAGGAAGAGAGGCTTGTCTAAATTATTCATCTTCTCTAAGTAAAGGTTGCGTGGGCAGCTTTGATACGACTACGAGCGCCAGACAACTTTCGCGCGCCCGTAGCATCCTTTCCTTTCTTTACTGTTTCTTTTTTTCCTTTTTCTCTCCATCCATCCATCTACCCATCCTTCCTTCCATCCTTCCTTCATCCATCCTTCCTTCCTTCCATCCATCCATCCATCCATCCTTCCTTCCTTCATCCATCCATCCTTCCTTCCATCCATCTATCCTTCCATCCATCCTTCCTTCCATCCATCCATCCATCCATCCTTCCTTCCATCCATCCATCCTTCCTTCTATCCATCCATCTATCCTTCCATCCATCCATCCTTCCTTCCTTCCATCCATCCATCCATCCATCCATCCATCCATCCTTCCTTCATCCATCCTTCCTTCCACCATCCATCCATCTACCCATCCTTCCTTCCATCCATCCATCCTTCCTTCCATCCATCCTTCCTTCCTTCCTTCCATCCATCCATCCATCCATCCATCCTTCCTTCCATCCATCATTCCTTCTATCCATCCATCCTTCCTTCCACCATCCATCCATCTATCCATCTTTCCTTCCACCCATCATTCCTTCTATCCATCCATCCTTCCTTCCACCATCCATCCATCTATCCATCTTTCCATCCATCTATCCATCCATCTACCCATCCTTCCTTCCATCCATCCATCCATCCATCCATCCTTCCTTCCTTCCTTCCTTCCATCCGTCCACCAACAAACGTCCCGCGCCGGAGAGACGCGTCATTCACAAACAGTGATCATTTCCCACCCTCCATCCCTCCTCCTCCCTCCGTCTTCATTTTCAACGTTTCGCTACGCGTGCGTCCCAGTGTTTCTGAAAATGCTGTTTACCCGAAACCAGCGACGCTGGAGCGTAAATTTCTACCACAAAATGTGTAAAATCAACCTGGTTGAGGGTTGGAATTTACGTTGCAATTTACCCTCCTCCTCCACCACCCGTGTCACTTTCTCCCTCCTTCCTTCCTTCCATCCTTTTACATTTTACACTGGGCCGGGTTTATTCGTCTACATCAAGCCTCCTAACTTATTTGTTGTTGTTGCGGTATCCCGGACCAATCTTATGCGACCCTCCACGCTAACCTTTCATGCGCAAGCCTTTTTCTTTTCCCCTCACAACTAGCACATCCTCCCTAACTAATCCGCTAACGTATTTCAAATCCTTGGCCTCCCTCTTGTTCTGTTCTGTTTTTACCCCCTTACACACACACACACACACTTCCCCCCACTCTAACGCTAATTTTACTAGACCCTAGTGTCTATTAATCTATCCATACTCTTCGTCCATAGTGTTCGCTTTTCTCCTATTCTGTTCATCAGAACTTCCTCGTCGTCAGTGATTCTCTCCACCCTGCTATCTCATCTCATTCTCCTCTACAGCACCGCATTTCAAAGGCTTCCATTCTTTTTTTCCTACAGGAGGGGGAGAGAGAGAGAGCAACGTCGTCGTCGTCGTCGTCGAAAGTGCAACTGGGGAAATTCGCCGCTGTTTTTTGACTGAGGGAACCGTCTACGTCAATTTTGAATCCTGCTTTTTTTTTCGGACTGCCACGTGGCTGCATGCCTAAGCGACTCAATATAAAATGACGCAACGTGTCTTCTTCCTTTTTTTAAAAAATAAAAATTGTTAATTAACCTAAACGCGTAGTATAATTTGTGAGATAACGGTCAAGCAGGCGAGAAACCATTTAGCACAGATTACTCTGTGTTTGCCCTCCTTTTGTTCTTTTTTTTATCCCGTTTTTTGATCTTCTTCTTCTTTTTTCTTTCCTTTTTCTTTTCTTCTCTACGTCATGACAAACACAGGACGTGAAGAAGTGTCAGCGTTCCTGTGTATCTCTCACTCGCTGAGACATTCTCCGCGTTTCTCTCTGTCTTTCCCGAAGGCTCATTCGTCTTCTCTTAGCAAACGATAAAAGGACTATTTTATTCTTTTCTTTTCCCTCAAAACGGCTTCGTAATAAATGGGTTTACATTTTCCTTTCCTCTCCTGCGTCACGGTACTTTTACACACGCGAGAGAGAGAGAGAGCGGTGGAGGTTTCGTTCCTCTTTCTTCCTTTCCTTACTCTTACAGACTACGCTGCTGCACCGTGACACAAAATAATAATAATAATAAATCCTCGATAATATACCAGGGAAGAGGAGGGAGGGAGAATCTTATACTCTTTCTTATTTCATTTCCTCTCCTTTACTGCTGGAAATTTTCCTAATGACTGCTTTTCAACACTATAATAATCTACAAGCTCCATATTATTTAACTTATAACTTACAAATTAGCATCTAGACATCATCACCATTTCTCTCTCTTTCTCTCTCTCGGTTTTTTCTTGTCCTACATAACTTTTTTTTAAAAGAAATGGATATATGCTTGTTTGTATATTCTTAATACCTGGACGAATTGTAAGAAAAAAAATATGGCTACAAATATTCTTAAAACCCCCTTTGGAGAGAAACACTGTGTGTGTGTGAGAGAGAGAGAGAGAGAGAGAAACCCGTAGCACAAAAGTGGGGTGGAAATATTTTTGAGAATGTGTTTTTGAACGTCACCAAATACTAAACCCACATCCATACAGTACGTAAAAATTAAAATTCAAAATTCATGGATTTTAATACAGAAATTCAAATATAAAAAAATAAATTATCAAAAAATATAAAAATTTAAAATTAATATACAGCAAAAAATCGAATATAAAAAATTATAACAAAAATTAAAATTAATATACAGCAAAAAAATCAAATATAAAAAATAAATTATCAAAAAATATTATTAAAAAAATTAAATTAATATACAGCAATAAAAAATCAAATATAAAAAATAAATTATCAAAAAATATTGCAAAAAAATAAATTAATATACAGCAATAAAAATTCAATTATAAAAAAATTACATTTTCATAAAATCATTAAAAAATAAAAATAAATATTATTATAGAGCAAACAAAATCAAATATAAAAATTTAATTATGAAGAAGTATTATGAAAATTAAGAATTTAAATGAATATACAACGAATGGCCAAACTTTTCTTTCCCCAAAATTTTGGAATTTCTTGAGTTAATTTCACAATAATAATAATAATAATAATAAATAATTGTAGAAATAACTGAGGAAGTCCCGAATGTTGTGGACGAAACGTAACGTTTTCGAATTAAAAAAAAATTTTTTTTCGAACCTGACTTTTGGTCATTATTAGTATATCACAAAATGCAATCAGACGGGCGATTAAAAATGTATTTGCGTTTTGTTTAGAACCGCCTGTTAACGTGACATTGTTAATGGGTGAATGAGGAAGGAAATCCACCGTATTCAATTTCACACAATATGGCGTTACTCTGACACAATTGCTGAATTGTATCCCGAAAATTGCTATAAGATGGACGATTAAAACTGTATTTTCGTTTTGTTTAGAACCGCCTGTTAACGTGACATTATTAGTGGGTGAATGAGGAAGGAAATCCACCGTATTCGATTTCACACAATATGGCGTTACTCTCACAATTGCTATAAGATGGACGATTTGTGTTTTGTTTAGAAGGTGTCATCGCTGATGTTGTGAGGTGAGATAGATGGAGACTGGGTAGGGCCGCCGCCGCCCACGAGGCTGTGGCGCCAGGAGCTCTCAACCACGGGACCTGCCTTCGCGCCTTTATTTGCACTCGGTCAACAGCTACATAAGGCTGACGGGCTGGTGGGCTTCTTCAGGCACCTGTTACTTTGCTATAATGCGTGGACAGAAAACGACCCCCCTGGGTCGCGTAGGCGGGTTTTAGTGGGTGTGGTGGTGTCTTGGGGGGTGAGAGCGCAGATCCGCTGGGTCGGGTCAGCACTTGTGTGTTTGGTGTGTGTGGTGTGAGTGTTTGTGAGTCTGGGCGCGGAGTCTGGCCCCCGAACGTTGCGGCGTTTTTGTGCCCACGTTGGTGAAGTTGGGAGTGGGCGGGGGCCAATGGTTTTTATTGATAGTCGGTTTGTACGAGACCGGAAGTGGAAACAAGAGATTCGTTTTGTTTCTTGTTTAGGTTGGAGTGATTGTTCAGGGGCGTGTTGGTGGCAGGGGGAGGGGTGAGTGGGGTTGGGTGTTTATACCATAGGCGGGGTGGAGTGGTGGGGGACGGATGTGGAAAAGGGTAGAGTTGACTAAGGACAGGGTTGGGAGAATGGATGATAGGGGGGGAAGTGATTGAGGGATTGGAGGGCATCTGGTAGGGAGGGTGGTTAACGAGTGGATGGGGAGAGGAAGCGAGAGTTGGAGTGAGGGGTTGGGAATGTGAGGGGCACAGAGAGAGGGTGTGTGGTAGGGAGTGAGGGCAAGTGAGGGAGGGAGGGAGGAAGCGCAGAGAAATGGCGAGGAGGGAAGGAGGACGTGAGTGGAGGGGGGGGAGGGGGGGGAGGGGGGGAGGGGAGGGGGGGGGGGGGGGGGGGGAGGCGGGGGGGAGGGGGGGGGGGAGGAGGGGGGGGGGGAGGGGGTGAGGAAGGGGGAAGGGGAGGGCGAGGGAGGGAGGGAGGGAGGGAGGGAGGGGGGGGGGAGGGATGGGGAGGGGAGGGAGGGAGGGCAGGGAGGGAGGGAGGAGGGGCAGTGGAGGGCGGGAGGGGAGGGGAGGGAGGGAGGGAGGGGGCAGGGAGGGCGGGCGGGAGGGAGGGAGGGAGGGAGGGAGGGGCGGGAGGGAGGGGGCGGGCGGGAGGGAGGGAGGGAGGGGGGGAGGGAGGGAGGGAGGGAGGGAGGGAGGGAGGGCGGGCGGGCGGGAGGGGGGAGGGAGGGCGGAAGGGAGGGAGGAGAGGGCGGGAGGGAGGGAGGGAGGGAGGGAGGGAGGCGGGAGGAGAGGGAGGGAGGAGGGAGGGAGGGGGGAGGGAGGGAGGGGGAGGGAGGGAGGGAGGGCGGAGGGAGGGAGGGCGGGAGGTGAGGGGGGGAGGGAGGGGGGGAGGGAGGGCGGGAGGGGGGGAGGGCACGGGTTAGATCTCGCGACATAGAGCGGAAGGGAGGAAGTGGGCGCGGGGACGGATGAGCGAGCGATGGGGGAAAGGCTGGGGGGTGTACGGGGACCGGTGGGAGTTGGGTTGGAATGGCACATGGCGCACGCGGAGAGGGGTGTGTGGGCGGGGGTGAGGGGAGCAGAGGGCGGGGCGGGGGGGAGAGAGAGAAATAAGAGAGGACGAGTGATTGTGAGGGGGGCGGGCGCGGTGCCGCGTCGCGGCGGATAGATGCCGGGGGAAGTGTCCGGGGGAAGGTGGGAGAGAAAGAGAGGAGAAGCAAGATGGCATGGAGTGTTGGGCGAGCGAGCAGAGCGAGCGGGAGCGCTTTCGCCGTGAGTGCGGGCTGGGGTACTAGCACGCGACGCGCGCGCGGGGCGCAGTGCGGTACTGCGTCGCACGCGGTCTGGGCAGGGCTGTGCGCCTTTATCTCCTGCTCGTTGGGCTGGGGGGGTTGTGGGGGGTGTGGGGCCGATGTCGTCCGGGGGCTGCGTGGCTGTGTCAGGTGTCTCTCTCAGCACCACTCGTTGAGGAGGTGAGGTGGAATGGAGGGGCGCAGAGTCGGGGCGGTACCAGTACTGGTAGAGCGGGCGGGATGGTGTGTGGGCGCGCGCGGGCGCTGGCAGGGGGCAGGGCGGGGCGTGAGCGCGTGCACGGGAGGGAGGATGGGAGCAGGGAGCGGACCTTGACCAAGAGGGCAGTGGGGGAGGTTGTGCGGCTAGGGGGGGGGGACCGCGGAGCGGGTGGGACGGGAACGGACGAGCGCAGGGGGCGGAGAGCAGCAGACGATGGGGAGCGTGCGCGTGCAAGAGTGAAGGGATGGGGGAGGAGGGGAGTGCAGAGGTTGAAGGGATGGAGGATGGGAGCGGGCGAGACACGCGACAGAGCGGAGTTGGGTGAGGTTGTGACGGCACGCGGGGCAGGGGGTGGTGGGGCGCGCGAGGTGGCACAGGGACGGAGCTGAGGCGGGGGGAGGGCGCGCACGAAAGCCAGAGAGCATGGTGGGGAGCTGGATTTCTATTGTGGTGAGGGGTATGGGTCGTAAAAGGGGGGATAGTGGGGGGGTTGGGCGTTGGTCTTTTGGGGTTTGGGTACGGGGGGGGGGGGAGTGTAGGGGTCGAGGGCTTGATGGGTGTTTGGCTGGGGGGTATGTTGGTATGGGGGGGTTTTCCTTGGGAGGGGGCCTTTGTGGGGACGGGGGTTGGTGTGGGTTTATAGGGGGGACAGTGGAGTGGCATTGAGGGGGGGGCGTGGGGGTTGTGGAGTTGTGGCTGCGCATGGGGCACTATTTTATTGTATTTGTTTTTCTCTTTTTGATATTGTTACCTCCTTTTTTTCATATTCTACTGATTGTATAGACCTTGTCCGGGTTTCGCCAGGGATCGGGTCAGGATGTTTTTGGGGGGGGTTTGTTGGTTGGTGTGGGAGAGGGTGGGTGGTGGTGGCGGGTGGGATTGGGTGGTGGGGAATAGAGGGAGGATGGACGTCACAGTGAGTTATCCTCGAGTTGAAGGTAAACATGAATCAGAAGATGGCCGAGCTGCGCCTCCAACTCATCTTGAATGCCGGCCACAAAAGAAAACTTTATTACTACAAGAGCGCTGTCCGTTATTCATTTGGAAGGAGGGAAGGAGGGAGGGACGGAGGAGCCGCGCCCCGGCAAACATCGCCTCTCTTAAAAAACGCCTCGCCATAACTCATTCCTCTCTCTCTCTTCTCTCTCTTCTCTCTCTCTCCCGCGTCTATGGCTTGGAATTCTTCTCGCCCCTTCGTCCGTCGCTGGGTCAAATCACCAGCAGGACCGACATCAGCCACCTTCAGGGTGGACTTTCAGTTCAACGACCTGTTCCCTGGAGGACCTTACTCGACTCGTCTCGTCTCTTACAAAAAGGGAACCCAAAATAAATAATTATTTCTTGCGAACAGACTTTTATTACCTCTTGAGGGGGAAAAAAGTGCCTCAGGGACTTTCACTTCCCCCTTCCTCTGCGGGGCTCACGGGAATGCCTCGCACTCTCTCTCTGGGTTTCTCATTTATCAAAGTTCTCATCATGCCGAGACACCTTTCACCTATTTTTAGGAGGTATATATGTGTGTGTACTGGGGGTCGAAGACCTCGGGCATGACGCACAAGTTGTCCGCTGATCCCGTTGGGACAGTCAGCCCAACTAACTGCTCTTTGCTCTTTGTCGAGAGACACTGGAGAAGGGAATGCTGCGACCCCCCACCCCCCCACAGCAAACTCGTCTCCAGGAGTGCCCCAGCAATGCCTTCCGACCTACCTGATGCAGGTTTTCCTAGGGGTTTTCCCTCCCTGCATCATCTCTTTAGGTGAAAAACACCATGAGGGTAGGATCCTTAAACTGTAGCCCGGGGAATCCTAGTTCACCCTTGCTGGGTTACCCAATGCCAGAACCCTAGCTAGCCCTTGGCTAATGCCCGACCTACCTGATGCAGGTTTCCTAGGGTTTTTTCCCTGCTGCATCTCTTTAGGTGAAACACCATGAGGGTAGGATCCTTAAACCATAGCCCGGGGGCCCTAGTCAACCCTTGGCTACCTTGCTCTACCTTCCGCATCCCCCCTTTTCAATTCCCTTCCTATGCTATTAAAAAGGATCACCCTCATGTAGCCTGTTACCCCCCAAAAAAAACACCGGGTAGATATAGGCGTAGGCCAGGGAGGCGCTGCGGGAGTTTTCTCGTAGACGCTTCAACCCAGAATGACTGCGGGGCTTACCTGATCATGTCGGGGATGCCTCCTGCACTCTTTCTGGGTATTTTTTTTATCAAAGTTCTCATATGTCGAGACACCTTCACCTATTTTAGGAGGTATATGTACCGGGGTCAAAGACCTTGGGGGCATATGGCAAGAGTTGTTGTCCGCTGATCCCATTGGATCAGTCGGCCAACTGCCTCCTGAAACTGGTGGAGACACGGAGAAGGGAATGCTGCGACCCCACAGCAAACTCGTCTCCCGTCATTCACAGGGAAGGGCGTGAGAATAGTAGCCAATGCCCCCCCGACCTACCTGATGCAGGTTTTCTAGGGTTTTCCCTGCATCTCTTTAGGTGAAACACCATGAGGGTAGGATCCTTAAACCATAGCCCGGGGCCCTAGTCAACCCTTGGCTACCTTGCTCTACCTTCCGCATCCCCCCCTTTTCAATTCCCTTCCTATGCTATTAAAGGGGAGTTGCCTGTTTCAGGATCACCCTCATGTAGCCTGTTAACCAAAAAAAAATTAAATATACGCATATACTTTATTATTGTATTCATACATATTTATATCTATGTAAAAAAATGTACCAACAAAATAAAAATTAAATTTTGTTAAACAGACCTGTTATTGAATCTAGAAAACAGGTCAAGTAAATTATTATTATCAATAAAAAAAAATTTTTTAAAGTCCGCAGTCGACTCGGTAGGCCCAGGCCCCTGGTCAATGGGCTGTAGAGCCATGGTGGAGAAGAAAAAAAAATTTATCGCTTCCCCGTGTTCCACGTTATTAGTGACGGTGGCTCCTCCACTGATGACTGACCGTCGAGGACAAGCTTTACGGCCGTCAACTCGCAGCCATTAGCCGATTTCCATGAGACATATCATGAGATATATCGCCCCTCAATTGGTCCTCCCTCTTCCGGTAATTGTCGCAGGAGCGGCGCAAGGTGAAACCCCCGTGGGGGGCTCTCTCTCTCTCTCTCTCTCTCTCTCTCTCTCTCTCTCTCTCTCTCTCTCTCTCTCTCTCTCTCTCTCTTCACAATTACGCGCACGCCTGCCTGCTATCTAGATCCAGGAGCGGCCATGATGGATCGCGGACCATCTACAACAAGATGTGTCAGCGTTCCTCTCTCTCTCTCTCTCCTCCTCCTCGTCCTCCTCCTCCAACGCAATCGGACCACACTTGTTACCAGGAGCCATCACTCACATTCAAAGTATCAGCAGCAGCGCCGCCACCTGATTGCGAGGCCATCCATAGTCTCCTCTACTCTCCTCTCCTCCTCTCCCGTGTCACTGACGCACCAGGGAAAGGTGAAACTCAATTCAGCATGACGGTGACCAAATCCTTAATATCACACCTCGGATGTTGTTGTTGTTGTTGTGGTATTCAGACTCCATGATAAACTCTCTAGCGCAAGCCTTTTCATTTCCACATGACTAGCACAACTCTCACAAGCCTTAGTAATTTGCTTAACGTATTCCATCCTTAACCTCCAGTCTTCTGTTCCACCGTGCTAAACTCTCTAGCGCAAGCCTTTTCAACTAGCACAACTCACAGCCTCAGTAATTTGCTCAGCGTATTCCATCCTTCACCTCCAGTCTTCTGTTCCACCATGCTAAACTCTCTAGCGCAAGCCTTTTCATTTCCACATGACTAGCACAACTCTCACAAGCCTCAGTAATAATTTGCTCAGCGTATTCCATCCTTCACCTCCAGTCTTCTGTTCCACCATGCTAAACTCTCTAGCGCAAGCCTTTTCAACTAGCACAACTCACAGCCTCAGTAATTTTCTCAGCGTATTCCATCCTTCACCTCCAGTCTTCTGTTCCACCGTGCTAAACTCTCTAGCGCAAGCCTTTTCAACTAGCACAACTCACAGGCTCAGTAATTTTCTCAGCGTATTCCATCCTTCGCCTCCAGTCTTCTGTTCCCAATGCTAAACTCTCTAGCGCAAGCCTTTTCATTTCCACATAACTAGCCCAACTCACATCCTCAGTAATTTCCTTAACGTATTCCATCCTTCACCTCCGTCTTCTGTTCCCCATGCTAAACTCTCTAGCGCAAGCCTTTTGTAGACTACTATGCACCCCCCCCCCCCGTTAAACCCCCCACCCCTTCCGGGAAAGTGTTTATAAGAGTCCTTCCCGATGATTCACCCACTAAAAAGAAGATGCCGAGGAGGTAAAAGTATAAGTATAAAATCATATTCCATAGATCCTCCTATAGAGAAGCAAGCACAAGCTTCAAGGATGTTGTGGAACGAGTCAGAGATTTTATACACATAGTTAGGTTGCTTTATTAATATTAAAATATACTGTAGCTATTCATTAATTATAAGTATAAAATCATATTCCATAGATCCTATAGAGAAGCAAGCACAAGCTTCAAGGATGATGTTGTGGAACGACGAGTCAGAGATTCTTATACACATAGGTTGCTTTATTAATATTAAAATATACTGTAGCTATTCATTAATTATAAGTATAAAATCATATTCCATAGATCCTCCTATAGAGAAGCAAGCACAAGCTTCAAGGATGATGTTGTGGAACACGAGTCAGAGATTTTATACACATAGTTAGGTTGCTTTATTAATATTAAAATATACTGTAGCTATTCATTAATTATAAGTATAAAATCATATTCCATAGATCCTCCTATAGAGAAGCAAGCACAAGCTTCAAGGATGATGATGTGGAACGAGTCAGAGATTTTATACACATAGTTAGGTTGCTTTATTAATATTAAAATATACTGTAGCTATTCATTAATTATAAGTATAAAATCATATTCCATAGATCCTCCTATAGAGAAGCAAGCACAAGCTTCAAGGATGATGTTGTGGAACGACGAGTCAGAGATTTTATACACATAGTTAGGTTGTTGCTGCTTTATTAATATTAAAATATACTGTAACTATTCATTAATTTTTTTAAACTTATAATAAGATTTTCTTAAGTTCTATAGAGAAGAGGAGGGGAAAAATCTCTAGAAAACCTGAAGCAGGTAGTTTGGGGAATTCTAAAATTGAGAATAATTAACGTAATGAAAGTGAAAAAAGAAAAAACTGTGGTTGTGCTGTGACGTGAAACGACTGAAGGTGATAGATAAAGAGAGGGAGAGAGAGAGAGAGAAGAGGGCGGATGGACGAGGAAAAGAAACGGCTCAACGCTACGAGAGAAAATCAGGTGTTGACGATAAAACAAGAACATACGTAGAGAGAGAGAGAGAGAGAGAATGGGAGAGAGGGAGAAAAAAACAAGAACGGGGAGGAGTGACGTGGGTGAATTGTTCTTTGTGAGGAGACCAATATATAAAACTGGAACGGGTTTATGTTTGGGTGTGGTTCGTCTTCAGGAAGAAATAAGCGCGTACTGGAACCACTTCCACGGTATTCCAGCGTCTCCCTTGACGCGTCACGGCCTTAAAAAGGGAATATCTTTCTTTTTTTTTGGTAAAAAAAATCCCACTCTATTTCAAAGTGATATATTAACGCAACACTCTCCCTCCCCTCTCCTCCTCCGCTTTCCCCTCCCCTCCCCCTTTCCCCCCCACCTCACCAAAAAATTATTCCACATCGTGACGTTTCCTGTAATAAAAATAATAATTTACTTTGCTAACTTGACTGGTAATCGAGAGGTGTGTTATTTCTTTTTCCCCCCTCCTCCCTCCTTTTTAACCTGTCCCTGATAAAATCGTCCCTGAGATTTATTAATATTGACGGCCTTCTTATCAAGCAGCGTAGTGTATCATTACCACAGCAGGTAGCGCCGTTATTATTATTACTATTATTATTACTGTTATTATTATTATTTTATTCTCCTTCTTTTTTTACCTCCCGCGAGCGCCAGTCAACTTGCTTTTATGTCTTTCCAATTGAATGCAGATCCGTATCGGATTTTTGGTTTCTGAGGAAACCTCACTCTTTCTCTCTCTTTCTCATTCCATCCGTCTACCACGACGCCGTTTATGGAGGCGACGTCTACTGTAATATTTCACTTTAACTCGTATATGTTATCTACGTTAACCGGAGTTATTTTTTTTTTTGCGAGGTCCGGCAACGTCATTTAAATATCGGTAAATACAGGGGAAGCAGGTTTTCTTTTCTCTTATTTTTCTTCTCTCTCTTTTTCCTCTCCCTCTTATCTTACCCCTCTTCAATCCCTCCCAAGATATATATTAGATATTTAAACGTTTGACTCACTCATCCACCATCAACCAACCCCTATCAATACTCTCCATAACTGTAGTTATATTTTTATTCAGTAAAACCATATCCTATATCCCCCCCCAAAGATATATCTCGCCAAAAAATAAATAAAATATACTCACATTTACTTTTATGTTATTATTCTAAAATTTTCCATATATTACTTTATATACATATAATAGATAGACTCTACTCAATAGATATCATCTAACCCTCCCCACCAAATAAATACTGCCTCCCCCCCCCCCACCCCCCCCCCCCCCCCCCACCCCCCCCCCCCCCCCCCCCCCCCTCTACTTATCTCTTTCTATATATTATATTGTCCAATTGTGTTTCCAGTTAGAGCCTGTGAAAGTTCAAAAAATAGATTAAGATTCCAA
>CM067382.1:65326612-65392737 GCA_034510155.1 Eucriotettix oculatus | reverse complement strand
AATCGTTAGCGATTCTATCCCCCTACATCTAATTTTTCTACAGCGTCTCATATCGAAAGCTTCCCTTCTTTTTTCCTTCCTGCAATTCCTATCGTCAACGTTTCGCACCTCTCATAACAGCACACTTATCTGCATTTTAAAAATTCACATAATCATGAATAGCTTAAAAAAATTTTTTTTGAGGGTGGAGGCGGGTATTATTTGGAATATATTTCGGTTGAAGTTGTAGGGTTAATCTGGTCACGTATGCATTATTATTATTATTTTTTAATATAAAATTTCCCTTCCAGTTTGTTCCTCAAAATTTAACATCTGGTGAAAGTTCACTAAAGCATGCAATAAGAATCTCCTGCTAGAAGGAGTTTATTATTATTATTATTATTCTATTCTATTCCTGAATTTATCAATCGGTCTGAAAGTAATTAAAGTCTATTTTTTGCAAAAGTGCTGAATCAGTGTTTCATCATATGCAAACATTATATCAGGTGTATATATATTATTACACGTTATCCTCTCATTAACGGTCTTTTCTTCTTTGTTTCATGACCTAAAATTGACGAGATCTGCTGGAGCCTCATTTCCCACACACGTGTGTTTCAAAGTATTGTGCGTGGATCTCTATTATACCGCTATAATAGTGTTCCAAATTGACATTGTTTCTCTAGAAATTATATCTGTTGTTTATGTTATGTATTACTTTCTTTTTATTTGTCTATCATTGTATACATAGTTTCTTTTACTCTCTCTCTCTCTTATTGTTTTGTACTCATATATTCTTGATATGTTGTTGTATTCATATTTTGTTTGCTCTGCTTTGTTTTATTTTATTTATCATTGTATACATAATTTTCTTTACTCACTCACATGTTGTTGTATCCATATTTTTTTTGTTTTCTTATATTCGTATTCTTAGTGTGTGTGATATGTGTAACTAACATATTCTTTGACTTGTCCCCTATTTCCTCAATAGAGGACTGACTAATGGATCCAATAAATCTTATCTTACCCGAGGAAGTCTCTCGAACATGGTGGGGCGAAACGTCGGCGGTTTGATTAAAATTAAAAAGGGGGGCAGAGAAGGAGGCTGAGGTAGTTGGAGCAGAGGGAGACGCGAAGCTTCATGTCTGGAATTTGGTCGTTGATTTCTTTGATTTGTATACTAATATATATATATATATGTTGGTTTTCTGTCTTCGTTGCAATGATTGGTAATTTATCTCTTCAATTTCTTTCTGTTGTACCATTTTTTTCGGAAGTTGGGAAGTGAAAGAGGTTTGGCGGGTGGATGGATGGATGTTTGGACGATTCCGAGGAGTTTTTTTTATTCACTAATTACACTAATAACCTGTTTTCTTGAGTATCTATAACAACAGGCCTTATTTTAATTTCTTACAATGTTTGTCTTACAGATTTATTCTATTTTATTTTATAAATAATTATTTTCCAGAGACTAGTGGTTCCTGGCTGAAGGTCGAGTGGAGTGGGTGTCCCCGTCTGCTCCTCCTCGAGGCACATCTCACTCACTGACTGTAGGCGCTGCTGCTTCCAGTTTGTCCAGTTTTTGGACTAATTCACAATTACGGGAACTTGCTTGCCCCGTCAACGCGGCTTTCTCCAGCCTCTTACGACCCCGTCACGGAAAATAAGTCAGGTCCCACTTCATATGACGATTCCAGAATATATATTTTTTTATTTTTCTTTATGTTGGTATTCATTCACTGGCAGACGAAATCTACAATCCTTATAACTGCGTCACTTAAGTAATCACCAATACCAAAAAAAAAATTGTAAGCTGATGATCACATCAGGGGTTGGAGGATGTCCCGAGTCACAGAGGTTGGTAGGGGAGAATCCGAAACGTGTCTGCGTCACCTCAAGGAAAGGTAGACGACTCCGCTTCACTAATCTCTCAAGGTGACAAACAAGAATTATGTACTGGTAAGATATATACGACAGAAAGAAAATTAAGAAGAGAAATAATATACCGAAAATAAAGCGAGAAAGAAGAGAAAGAGGATAGAAAAGATAGAAAGAAAGGAAGAGAGAAAGAAAGAAAGAAAGAAAGAAAGAAAGAAAGAAAGAAAGAAAGAAAGAAAGAAAGAAAGAAAGAAAGAAAGAAAGAAAGAAAGAAAGAAAGAAAGAAAGAAAGAAAGAAAGAAAGAAAGAAAGAAAGAAAGAAAGAAAGAAAGAAAGAAAGAAAGAAAGAAAGAAAGAAAGAAAGAAAGAAAGAAAGAAAGAAAGAAAGAAAGAAAGAAAGAAAGAAAGAAAGGCACAAGAAAATCATTAGGAAAAGCAAGATTTCCAACTGATAAGAAAGAAGGAGAGCAACCAAAAAAGTAAAGGAATGCAAAAAAAAGGGCGAGGGCAGAAGACCACAGAAGAAAAAAAAAAGAATAGAAAAGAAAAAAAAGACGGAAAAGGAAGGGAAAGAAAGGAAGACGAAATGGGTAGGAAAATTGTGTGTGTAGACCACCCTTGGTCTTTTATATTTTGGACAAGTTTCGTCGAGACAGGAAGACATCCTTTACGAGTAAGAATCGCGGAGAAATGATTTTTAATAGTACCTAAGAAAGAGAATAAACACAAAAACATGAAAGAAAGGAAAGAGGAGAACAGAAAAAAATATGAAAAGAAAGAAGGAAAGAAGTAATGGGTTAGGGAAATTCTTCCTACATCACCCATGATCGACTTAAAATTTTGTTAATTTTTATATTTTATCTCTTTCTCATATATTCAACATCAGTTCCAAACATATTATATAGTACTTTTAGAGGCAACTAATAACGAACGTAATTTTTTCTGACGTCAAGTTTAATAATAAATAAATTTATTCTATATATATATATTTTTTATGTGTGTCCAGTTACCAGAATAGTCCAAAAATTTGGACGAAACGTTGTATTTACATTAATTAAATACTAAATAAACTTTTATTTAATCAACTAATAAGGAATAGATCGTGATCGATTTATTTAATGAAGAGCAAAAAATTAAGAAGGAAAAAGATAGAGAGGGAAAAGACAGGAAATCAAAAAAAAAGAAAAGAAAGGTGGAGAAGAAAACGAAGTTCCGAAAAGAAAGAAGGAGAACAGAAGACCTGTGAAATAAAGGAAGACAGACGAAATGAGTAGAGGAAAAATTGGTTTTCTACTTTCACCAGTTGTTCGGCTCGAAATTATAATTTACTGGTTATTTTCATTTCATATCAATTCCAAACATGAAAGTTCAACGCGACTAAGATAAAAATAGATTTGCAAAAGAAAGAAGAGACAGAAAGGGGAAACGAAAAGGAAAGTAGGAAATAAAGGATGAGAAGAGAAAAAAAAGACAGAAAATAAAGGAATTCAAAAAAAAGGACGAGAACAGGAGACCACGAAGGAAAAAAGAATAGAAAAGAAAAAATAGAACGTAATACCCAGCGCTTTCAACGCGACTAAGAAAAAAAATAGATTTGCAAAAGAAAGAAGAGACAGAAAGGGGAAACGAAAAGGAAAGTAGGAAATAAAGGATGAGAAGAGAATAGAAGACACAAAATAAAAGGAATTCAAAAAAAAGGACGAGAACAGGAGACCACGAAGGAAAAAAGAATAGAAAAGAGAAAAAAAGACAGAAAAGGAAGGGAAAGAAGAGAAAGAAAGGAAGACGGAATGGGTAGGAAAATTGTGTGTAGACCACCCTTGGTCTTTTATATTTTGAACAAGTTTCTAGACAGGGAGACATCTTTTACGAGTAAGAATCGCAGGGAAATGAGATTTAAATATCGTAGCTACTCCCTGAAATAATTGCTTGGTTTCCTTTTTCCTCGCCCATTGAATCTGTCATCAGTTGTTTGCCTTTGGTCGTCACTCGTACCTGTCTCCACCAACATTACAAAGTCAAAGGTTCTCTTATTTCAAAGATGATAACATTTCCCCGGGCAAGAGGAGGAGAAGAAGAAGTTCGCCAGGGGCGGAGTCGTGCAAACATCACGCAGCCGTAATTAAAGTGAGGCCGTCTGTTTTTGTTAATTCGCTGCTGATAAAGTACGAGGTGGAAAGGAGTCAGACAGGGCGTTTCCCCACGAGCTTCGTTAAGAGCTGCTGCTGAAAGAAAAGCGACGGGTGCTAAAGCACACAAAGAAACGATCTCGCAACCTTCCAGACGGCTACCGAGACGCGGAGGACGCGCGCGCACGTAAATCCCCCGGATAATCTCCTCCCGGGATCTGAACCTCGGACAGATGGACAAGTTGCTGTATTAGGACTTTGCCCTGCCTCCAAATCTGGAACTTGGTCGCCCAAACCACTCCCCGCCCTGTGACGTCACGGGAGATGCGCCAACCACGCCCACGTCACGTCAGCCAGAGACAGTAATAACCACAGCAGCCAGAGAAATTAATACAATTCATACATTCTTATACTTCAATTTTAAACAAATTCACAATGCTATTGAATACGCACAGAGAACAGATATAAATCTTCATCATTCATGCCGAGGGAGAAATTAATACAATTCATACATTCTTATACTTTCAATTTTAAACAAATTCACAATGCCCACGACGGCCAGAGACAGTAATAACCACAGCAGCCAGAGAAATTAATACAATTCATACATTCTTATACTTCAATTTTAAACAAATTCACAATGCCCACGACGGCCAGAGACAGTAATAACCACAGCAGCCAGAGAAATTAATACAATTCATACATTCTTATACTTCAATTTTAAACAAATTCACAATGCCCACGACGGCCAGAGACAGTAATAACCACAGCAGCCAGAGAAATTAATACAATTCATACATTCTTATACTTCAATTTTAAACAAATTCACAATGCTATTGAAATACCAAAAAATGATGTAGAAATTTTATATTTGGCTGATAACATAAAAACATCTTCAAATAAATAGTAAAACAATTAAAATGTTTTCCCAATATATATATATATATATATATTAAATATATAATTATAATTACATACATATATATATATGAGAAAGAAAGAGACAGAAAGGGGAAACGAAAAGGAAATAAACAAATGAAGAATGACGTGTACAATTGAGGTAGGAGATAAACAAAGAAATTAGTACAAAGAAAGAAAGAAATAAAAAGAAGCAAATGAAGACTTTAATAAATAATAACAAACAAACAGAAAAAAAACGAAGGATATAAACAAATAGTTACTAACCCATCTGCTAAAATAAGTTAATTAAATGGGTTAACCTACCTACCTACGTAATTATATGCACTATTTTAATTTTTTATTTTTCAATAAAAGTTTTTTATATGAATTAAATGGAATTAAAAAATATATTTTTACAATACATAAATAAATATATATATATATTTGCATTAATATTTTATCTTCTACTCAGACTTTATAAATATATTTTTTTTATGGGTCGATTAACCCTCGTCATTCTTTACGATGTGGACATATTTAAAGATGTCTTATAGCAATTTTTACAGTATTAAATCAATTATAAGTTTATATTCAAATTGAAATAAAGTATTTCACAGATTTGTAAGGAGGTAAACCTGAAGAAGGTGCTAATGTGCGCTGAAACGCTGTTTGATTAAAAAAAATAAAATCAGTTTATTTTCAATTTTTTAAGTAATATATTTTTTTTGTTGAATTATTTGGTTTTCAAACCAAAGGAAAAATATATTTTGTGACTGTAAGGTTGTCTTCTTGTGGTTTGCAGTCGTTAGTGTTACTTTCTGGGAAGGATCTTGTGGTGCTGGATGACGTCGAGGGATTTGTGGTTAACGGTCTTGCGAAACTCTCGAAATACACGGCCCTGACTTCCGGCGGCGGCGGCGGCTAATGCCAAGGTATTAAGAAATGGACGATGATGTTGTTGTTGTTGCTGTTGTCGGGAACCACAAACACCAGGCAAATCAATAATTGAGGCGGAGCCCGTTGCGGTTTATCGGGGCCACAAGTGGAAGGCGGGAGAGGCCATTAAAAAGGATCTCGAGAGAGAGGCGAGGCTCCGCCGCCAACCCGGGGGCGCTTCTTCTCACTCAGCAGCATGGGAAAAGCTGCAGTGGCTGCGTTTCATTAGCACAACAAATCATTTTTTTTATAAAAAACCCTCTAAAAGTAAACCACTTGGTTTATTTCTATTTAAAACATTTTTATTTTTATTAACCAACCCTCTATATCAGTGATGGGCAAATTTCGAGTGTCATTTTTCCACCTGACGAATAGAAAAACACTACTGGCTATAAAAAATAAAACATTTTCCTCTTTTCTCCTCTCTTTCGTCTTTTAGAAAAGCAGTCACAGTGTTAATTAATCACATATTCTCCTCCTTAACCTTTCAGTCATTAATATAGTTTAGTATCATCACAAAAATTCAAGAATTTAGTAAAATGTATAGTGATATTTTTTTTTAAAAAAAGATTATTATATTGACCCGCCAAAAGTTTATTTTTTTCCCTCCTTTCCTTCGGCCCCCCTCCTTAAAAATTTTGCCCATCACTGCTCTGCTCTATATGATTGATTTGCATAAATCGGAATATCCTGCTGCAGAACATTTACCGAGGCAGATAATAAGCTGGATCATTAACAGTTTCGCTAGCGCCTGTTCAATTAGCGCTTGGAGGATGGTTTTAGGTCCTCCAGATTACACGTCAGCGATGACGTCATCAGGTCCGTCATTAATACGTACCAACTAATAACATGTTCTTCAAAATCACTTCCGTAGTTAAGTTAAGCTTTGTTATCCGTCATTTCCTGAGCCGTGTATGTGAGGTGATTAATTATCAATGTTTTTTTTTGCTGATGACTATCTGTTATCCAGGCTAAGGTGGCAAGCCTGGCTAATGACGCGGTTTCGCGTCAGATAATTTGTAAGTTATCTTATACTTGACTGGATCTTCTCATTAACTGGACCTTTCAGATGATACGAAAAAAAAACGTTGAAACGTTAATTATCCTCTTTTAAATTATATCTTAAAAATGTCCTCCGGTTTATTTAATCTTCGCGACCGTAATTCGATAGTTAGCTTATTTTTAATTATATATATTTTCAAACGACCTCACGTTTGCCTATTCTTCCCGGCCATAATTCGTTAATTATCTTCTTTTAAATTATATCTTCAAATTTCCTCTAGGCCATAATTTGTTAATTACCTTCTTTCATATTACATCTTCAAAAGTCCTCACGTTTGTTTATTCTCGCCGGCCATAATTCATTCATATAAGTAGACACGATTGTCTATTAATGTTTATATATGAATTAATATAGTACATGAAAGATATAAAAATTATAAAATTGCGAGTTTTTATCGCTGGATTTTCTCCCAACGACTCTTTGCTCCAAGTAAGTATAAGTATAAAATCATATTCCATAGATGATGCTATAGAGAAGCAAGCACAAGCTTCAAGGATGATGTGGAACGACGAGTCAGAGATTTTACATAGTTAGGTTGCTTTATTAATATTAGAATATACTGTAACTATTCATTAATTTTTAACTTATAATAAGATTTTCTTAAGTTCTATACAGAAGACATACAATTTTTTACCTTATATATATAAAATTGATAAATATTTTTACATCCTATACTAAAAAATTAGTGTTCTAATAATGTTCTTACATAATTATAAATATCTACCCTATGATGATACATTCAGCTCCATAAATTCTTCAACAGAGTAGAAGGAGTGGCCTTAGTAAGAACTTAGTTAGTTCATATTTGAACTTGTTTGGATTTATTTTTAATTGTTTAATGGAGGTGGGAAGTTTATTAAATATGCTAATAGATGGCATTGTAATGTACACCCTTTTGTATTATGGTTAGAGACTTCCCTTCCTTCCTTCCTTCCTTCCTTGTGTAAATTGTTTTTACTTCTGGTATCAAAGTCATGTATATCTGAGTTTAGTGTGAAGAGGTTACTGTTATTAATAACAAATAACATGAGTGAGTGTCAGTATTCCAGTTTTCTTGAAAAGTCCCCTACAAGATGTTTTTGGTGAGACCTGACATAATATTATTCTAACAGCCTTTTTTTGAAGTGTAAATATTTTATCTTTCCCTCCCGCATTTCCCCAGAATATTATTATACCATATGATGTCATTATAGAGTGGAAATATGCATAATAAACTAATTTTCTTATTAGGTTAGGATCACTACAACTTGACATATAATTCTCTAAGAGCAAAGGTTGCTGCCACCGAGCCTAATTTTCGTAGGAGAATATTAATATAATGATCCTTCCAGTTTAATTTATTGTCCATGGATAATATACCTAAAAAATTTTTGTGTACATTCAACTTCAGTTATTTCACAATTATTTGTTGCTACTTTTATTGAGTTCGAATTGTGCATTCTTTGTCTGAAACTGCCATGAAGTGAGTTTTTATCACAAATTGGCTGAAAACCATCTGGCTTAATGGTTGGTGCTTACCTTACAAACACAATTTTTTTTTCCGCCGGGAATATTGCTTTGTAGAACTCGTCGACTGTCACAGTAACATTATTTAGGTCAGTAATGGCTCAGTATTATAGAGGAAAAATTCAAAAATGGTTTAATTACAGTAAATAAACTTTAAATTTTATGTAATTTCGAAACCTGAAATTAATATCTTTCATTTGTATACAGTCTGAGAAGTAGAGGAGACGAAAGGAGAGTATCGCTGACGTGCAGCAGGGAATATCTTTAATTTGTATACAGTCTGAGAAGTAGAGGAGACGAAAGGAGAGTATCGCTGACGTGCAGCAGGGGAATATCTCTGAGATGCAGAGAAGTTGTTGTTGTTTTGACAACACTGGATAGTGTTGCTGAAGCGTAATAAACACGGATCAGACATTGCAATTGACTCCGGCAGCCATTTTGACCAAGTTATGAATGCACTGTTTCTTACGTCTGTGAAATTATAACTTTTGCGGCCATTTCGACAGCAGGTAAGATACGAAAATCATCCGTTTTTATCTGTTTAATAGGTGTATTTAGCTGCGCATATGTTACATGTAAGCTTCAAATTTTCGTTGAAAAGGGGCTTGGCGAAACGGGATGCTACTGTATAGGGTGAAACGTACTGTATTCCTCAAGAAATCAGCTACAGGATGCTGCTGTACCCCAAAAAGAATAGGTTAAGAAGGAAAATGAATGGGAAAAAAGGGGGGGGGAAATGATATTAAAGGTCGTGTCGTTCAAATAAAAAAACAATGTCTTTGCGAAAGTAAAAACTGATAAAACGATCAACCCTTACGAAAAATAAATATAAGGTTGTTCTTGTTGTGGTATTCAGTCCCTAAGACTGGCCCGATGTTAACCCTTCCATGCTAACCTTTTCTCCGTAAGCCCTTTTAATATCTACATAGCTATCACATTCCACATACTTCATAATCCTTCTTAGCGTATTCCATCCTTGCCCTCCCTCTTCTGTTCAATTTCCCCTAATGCTAATTTTGCAAAACCCTGATGTCTCAAAACGTGGCCTTATTAATTTATCCCATCAAGGTCCGCCATATTGTTATTTCTTCTCCTATTTTGCGTAAAAACTTCCTGTTTAGTTTCCCTATCCCATCTCGTTCTCAGAACGTTTCTATTCTTTCCCTTTCTGAAACTTTTATCGTCCACTTTTCAGCACCCATATAACGCCACATTCCATACCGACATTTCGTAATCCTAATACTTATATTAGCCCTAAAACCTTCCCTTGCCTGTTGCTATCCTACTCTAGTTATCACGCTTCCCAAGTAGCAGAAGAATTCCTTTAACTTCCTTCAAAATATTCGCTTGCCAATCTAACAGCCTTTGTTATTTCACCATTTCCCAAACTACACTCCATTACCTTGGTTTTCCCTCTATTAATCCTCTTCATATTGAACTCTTTCTCCAGGACCACGTTCATGCCATTTATTACGGTTTCCAAGTCTTCCTCTGACTCCCCTCCCCCCTAATACTACAGTATCGTCAGCAAACCTCAGTATTTTTATTTCTTCTACTCCTCCTCCTCCTCACATTTTTCATTTCCTTCACATATTCCTTTTTAAATTTCTTCGTCGCCTGTTCTGTTTACACGTTAAAGGGTTTTAGACGTCTTTGTGTTACTCCTTTCTTGATTTCTGCCTTCTTTTCTTGCCCTTTAAATGTAATTACTGCTGACTGCCTTCTGTAGAGGTTATGGATAACTGTTTCCGAATGTAAGTTAGAGAACTCATAACGTGTTTAACGTGATTAAATCACGCGAAAAATAATAATAAATGTAAATGACATATTTGCGAACCCAAAGATATTTCTGTTTACAACAGCCAGGGATATTGATTGCTAACATAATACCACCACCAGAGACATTGTTGCTTACGCGCGAATTATTACTATATTTTTTTTTAAAGAAAAGAAATGCGCGGTAACGTGTGTGTGTGTGTGTACGTATGTCACGTTACACTAATACTAATTTTACAAGACCCTCGCGTCTTAAAACGTGTGGCCTATTAATAATAATCTAGCCCTTCCAAGTCCTCCACGTTGTTGTTCTCTCTTTTCCCCTATTCTCCTTAGCACCTCCTGGTAAGTTACCCTATCCACCCATCTCATTCTCCTATAGCAACACATTTCGAAATATTATATTGTTTTTCCAGTGTGCAACTCTTATCGTCCACGTTTCAGCACCCCACATAACGCCATTACCAACATTTTTAGCAAAGATTTCCTAATATTCACACTTAAATATCCCCCTTAAGTAAATTCCTCTTTTTCCCTTGCCTGTTGCTGCTATCCTACTCTAGTTATTACGCTTTCCCAAGTAGCAGAATTCTTTAACTTCCGTCAAAAAAATATCCCTTCCCAAAATCTAACAGCCTTTGCTATTCAAACTCCACCACCTTGGGTTTTCCCCCTCTATTAATCCGCATATTGAACTATTTCTCCTGGACGACGTGTCATGCCGTTTATTATGGCTTCCACGTCCCTTTTCCGATTCCCCTAATACTTCAATATCGTTGGCAAAGCGTAGGGTTTTTATTTCTTCTCCTTGCAGTATGATTATTCCTTTTCCATATTCCATTTAAGATTAGGGAACTTGAATTTACGACAATTGTTTTTTTTTTTGATCGGAGATAACTTTGTTCCGAATGTAAGTTAGAGAACTCATAAAGTGTTTTGATTTTGTGTCAAATTAAATTTAAATGATTGGGCTGTAAACCCGTAATGGTGGAGGTAGTAAAATACAACCCTGAAAAAAAGATACATTTTTAGTTGTTCAGCTCGTAGTTTTTTTTATTATATTTGTAAATTGGGCGCATTTTTTTTGTTATGTCCGCGTCTTTATTAATAGATAAATAACGGTCGCTGTATGGAGTCCAGCTCCAGCGTCTCACAAAAGGATTCCCTCTAGAGGAGAGAGAAACGTCCGTCGTAAAAAAGAAAGGGACAGTTGTCTTTGGATGGGGGGACAAATATTCACAAAAGGGAAATGAAAGAGTTTGGGTTATTAAGTTGGTAACCCTGCTGCGAGTCAAGAGAGAGAGAGGAGGGGTTTTTACGATAATGTCCAACCAATCTCTTACACTCAGGGGAACACAAATCGTAAAAGTACAAAAGTCTGGAATATGTTAAAATAAATGACGTCATGGTGAGCGCGGTGACATCTAGCAGTGGTGCGGAGAACTTACAAAGAGGACAGCCGTTTAAGTTTTGGTGTTGTTGTTGTTGTTGTGGTATTCGTCTGAATCCATGCTAAACCTATCTTGCGATAGCCTTTTCATTTCCTCGTAACTAGCACGTCCTAATTCCTCCTTAATCTGCTCAGCGAATTACATCTTTGTCTCTCCCTCTTATATTTTTTACCACAAACACTTCCCCCTAATGACGACATTACATAAATAAATATTCGTATCAAAACGAACAAACAACTTTTATTTCTATATTTTTTTTTCTCGTTTGTGCCCTTCCCCCCTTGTTTTTCACTTTCATCTCCCCATTTTCTTTTTTTTTTCGTTCTAGTTTCCTTTTAACTGCATCGAAATAAATAGGAAAATTTTTGCGTTGTTTGCTTTCAAAGAATATATCGGTATAGAAGGCGATGGTGAATGTCGAGAATCCCTTTCCTCTCTCTCTCTGTCTCTCTCTTACTTGTTCACTCTTATTATATTTTTGCCTTTCAGTCTCCATCACTATTTTCCACCTCTATCTCTCTGGTATTACTTTTTTATTCCTCTCTTTTTATCTACGTAGTTTTCCAATTTTTTCTCTCTTATATTTCTCTCTCCTTCTCCCGTTTTTGTCATACCTCTCGTTATCCCCATTTCCGGAGTCCGTCTTTCTCCCTCTCTCTCTCTCTCTCTCAGATCCTCTCGATTTCTCGCCTCTTCCGTTTCTCTATTTCCCTCATTCCATTTTCTCTTCTCTATCTCAACTTATTTTCCATTTTTTGTCGTCTTCCTCTCTCTCTTTCTCTCTCGTCTTTCTCCCTCTTCATATTTTACGTCTCTCTCTCTTCTCAGATCCTCTCGATTTCTCGCCTCTTCCGTTTCTCTATTTCCCTCATTCCATTTTCTCTTCTCTATCTCAACTTATTTTCCATTTTTTGTCGTCTTCCTCTCTTTCTCTGTCTCTCTCTCTCTACCCGCATATTTACTTCTCGCTCGCTCTTAGCTTCCCCTTGCTTTTCGTCTTTTTTTCTTTCTTTCATTCCCCCGTTTTTTTCTTCTCTCTTCAGCTTCGTTTCTGGAGTTGTTTTCGTCCTCTTCTCTCGTTCTCTATTTTTCTCGCCTCTCTATCTCTCTCTCTCTACTTGTCCCCATTTTTCCGGTATTCAACCGTTAAGAAAGCATATTGAAATGCAGTCAGAACTGATATAGAATTAGCAGTGGTTTTCCTTGAGTGTGGCTGCTGACGTCCTTCCTCGACGTAAACGACGGCAGCAGGGGAGGGGGAGGGAACCAACAAAAATACAGACGTAAATTAGAGCCAATGTCTTGTCTCCCCCCCTCACGCTTTTGTGTCCAACAGTAGCTACGTTCCCGACGGGTTTTATCTCCTCTGGTGCGCGGAGAAGAAGAAGAAGAAGTGGTGGTGTGTCCGTTACCCCAGGGGCGGCCAATCAAGCCACTGTTTTAATTCGAACGAGTGAACGCTTTAATTTGTCTCTCGAGGTTCAGGAGGAGGAGGAGGAGGAGGAGACTTATTGGAAACAAGATTCCCCGTGTCAGCTGTGTAAGGTATCGGAGCATTCCTCGGCCCACGCGGCCCACATCCGGTATAAATAATCCACAAGGACATTGCTGCCGCAGCCATCACTTTCTCTCCCCACCCTCTCAGTCCGTTCGCAATTGTCCTGCACGGGAGGGATTCGTGACGGTAATAGTTGTTAATATCTGGTTCTATTGGAAAAGGGGGGCTGAAACGAAATTACCGAAGATTGGCGGAATCCAAGGATATTATTGCTCGGTGTGTGTGTGTGTGTCCGTGGCGTAATTTAATTGCTCTATCGGCCCGGGATTTTGCCATTCGCCACGGACTCACTCACGCGCGCCCGCGGCGGCGGGGTGTGTGTTGGCAGCCCTGTAATCGAATTTGGCACCCGTGTGAGCGACCGACCGGCACTCTCTCTCCTTCCCTACTTTCCCATAGCGTGACTCTTCAACAACTTCACCTTTGCCAAAACCAAAGACTAACATCAACTGTGCGCGGCGCAATTACCTGTGGCTCCCGCGGGGGGAACCTCAGCGCCTTCTACATCGCCGCCGTTTACCTTTTAAAAACTCGCAAAAGGTTCAATCGAAAACAAGGAAAAGGAGAACTAACGATTAAAAAAAACCGGCGCAGCTTTTAAGAGTCATTATCTTTGGTTTTGTTGACGTCACTTCTGTTGTGGGGGGGGGGGGGTGAGGGGGGGCGCACCACCACAACAACGTCAACAAAACCAAAGATAATGACTCTTAAAAGCTGCGCCGCGGAACTTTAAACTCATCCAGTTCCTCAAACCCTAAGAAAATCTCTAGCAGTAAAATTTTCGACTATGCTTCAAACAATCTTTTATTCTTTAAATAAATTGCAACGGCTTCTTCGTCAGTTACAAAATTTTTTTAAATATGAACTTTTTTTTTTGGATTAACAGGCTACATGATGGTGATCCTGAAAGGGGCAACAATCCCCTTTAATAGCATAGGATGGGAATTTATACAAAAAAGGGGGGTGGGTGATGCGGAAGGTAGAGAAAGGAAGCCAAGGGGTGACTAGGGTCCCTCGGGAATAGTTTAAGGATCCTACCCCGGTGTTTCACCTAAAGATATTCCGGGAAAACCTGCATCAGGCAGGTCGGGCATTGATGTTCTTATAAGTGTTTAAAAAAATAATAAATTAAAAAAAATAAAATAAAAAAGTTACAACCAAATTGCTAATCAAAATTGGAAAGACATAATGTTATCTAAAAAATTAATCGTTTATATTGTAACGCATTGTATATCGGACAAACTAAAGGTGCTTTAAGGAACATAAAAAGAACATGAAATTAGACATTCCAAAAGGTACACAGTTGTGTCCAAAACACATTCATACATGTTAATAATAATCACAATTTCGATTGGCAAAATGTGGAAATTTTAGACGAAGAAAATAATTACTCCTCGAGAATCGTGAGGGAAAATGTTGTATATCAGGCTGTGCAACCAATGTTAAAAATGTCACACGAATAAGTTGAACAAACTTTAGGATACTCTCTTGATGTTGTAGGTTTAACGTTTCAATATGCTTCTTCGCTGTTAAAATTTGACTGCCGAAAGCACTCATTGTTACTACATCATTTCGGCCAGGGGCTGGGGGAATGGTCCAAATTCTTCGCATGTACATTCAATAATCGTTTCGACCGAGGGAGTCAAGGAGTAAATAGGATGTATTGGTTAAATTTGTAAGTGTCTAACCATATTTTTTTTATATATAAATTCAACAAGTGTAACATACAACTCAGAATTAATTTGTTGTAATATTATGTTCGTAGCAAGCCTGAAGAACTCTCAAAATGGAGAAGAAACGTCGCTTTTGTTAATAAATAGTTATATATATTTAATGCTGACTTTTTTGGGCCGTTTTTGTTTACTGTAAATATTTTTAATACACACAAAAAAAGAAAGATTCTGGATTAGAAACTTTGCAAAGAATTTAACGGGAAGACAGTCACCTCTTTACGATTAAATAATTCCACAATTTTGTGAGGAAAAGACATATCAGAGATTCTACAGCTCAAACACGTTGGAGCTTTCGATCGTTGGTCAGAGATCACGTTCCTCGAATGCACTTACTGGTCGGTCTTCATCTTATCGGTAAACCATTCATTCACTTTTGAATCTTTTTCTACGTCTCACTTAAGTTCCAGCGAATATTTTGTCAAAAGTGTTTAATTTTCCGTTATTTCACTATATACGGCGCATTCTCATTATCGGTAAACTATTCAATATAATTAATAAATAAATAAATAGTGATATATTTAATGCTGACTGTTTGGGCCGTTTTTGTTTACTGTAAATTTCTTTTTATACACACGAAAGACGGAAGATTCCGGATTAGAAACTTTGCAAAGAATTTAACGGGAAGACAGTCCACCTCTTTACGATTAAATAATTCCACAATTTTGTGAGGAAAAGACATATCAGAGATTCTACAGCTCAAACACGTTGGAGCTTTCGATCGTTGGTCAGAGATCACATTCGGTCTTCATCTCATCGGTAAACCATTCATTCACTTTCGAATCTTTTTCTACGTCTCACTTAAGTTCCAGCGAATATTGTGAAAAGTGTTTAATTTTCCGTTATTTCACTATATACGGCGCATTCTCATTATCGGTAAACTATTCAATATAATAAATAAATAAATAGTGATATATTTAATGCTGACTGTTTGGGCCGTTTTTGTTTACTGTAAATTTCTTTTTATACACACGAAAGACGGAAGATTCCGGATTAGAAACTTTGCAAAGAATTTAACGGGAAGACAGCCAGTCAACCTCTTTACGATTAAATAATTCCACAATTTTGTGAGGAAAAGACATATCAGAGATTCTACAGCTCAAACACGTTGGAGCTTTCGATCGTTGGTCAGAGATCACATGTTCCTCGAATGCACTTACTGGTCGGTCTTCATCTTATCGGTAAACCATTCATTCACTTTGGAATCTTTTTCTACGTCTCACTTAAGTTCCAGCGAATATTTTGTCAAGTGTTTAATTTCCGTTATTTCACTATATACGGCGCATTCTCATTATCGGTAAAGTATTCAATATAATAAATAAATAAATAGTGATTTATTTAATGCTGACTTTTTTGGGCCGTCTTATTATTTCTTGTAAATATTTAAGTCAGAAAACTATGATGTAACAAGTATTGTTGTTTTATTTTTTTTTATATATTTGTTTTGTCTGTGGTTTAAGTGACGCACGACAGAGAGAGGAGAATCGGCTGCAACTGTTAAAAAGGGAGGAGTGGGATTAAGAGAGTGTGTGTGTGTGTGAGAGAGAGCCGGAGATTAATGGTGTTGCCATGAGAAGTGGATGGATGTCTCTTGTGTAGACAACGGCCTAACTGCCGTGTGGCAGCGAAATACATTACCACGGAGATACAATAAACAGTCCTCGCTAACCTATCAACCACGAGACACGTTTCATTGCACCATGAATTACGTTTACAGTCGTCCTAATATAATATCTACTCTACTCTACTCGTGTGTGTTCTTATATGACGGGAAAACGACTCGAAGATTTTTATTTTTTAAAAATTGCTAAAACTTTGGTCCGAAGATATTACACTTTTTATTACATGTTATACAGATATTTATTCAGTGAATAAATAATTGACATGATTGCTTGAAGAAATTGTTAAGTTCATTGACAACCAACAAAGATGCTCAAAGATTGCATAGGGGGAAAAAAATAATACTCTAGCCATTGAAATATTATGTTATTCATAAAAAAAACCTCCGTCCATTTACTCTAAATAGTTAATATTTCATTATAAGCCTCCGGCCATTTATTCTAAATAGTTAATATATATATTGGCTAAATTCACATTTAATTTCTCTGGTTTAAGTTTGTCGCACTGAAATTAATTTAGGAAAATTTAGGAAAACAAAATCGTCTGTGTGTGTGTGTGTTCTTATATGACGGGAAAACGACTCGAAGATTTTTTTCTTTTAAAAATTTGCTAAAACTTTGGTCCGAAGATATTACACTTTTTTATTACATGTTATACAGATGAATGAATAAATAATTGACATGATTGCTTGAAGAAATTGTTAAGTTCATTGACAACCAACAAAGATGCTCAAAGATAGCATCGGGGAAAAAAATACTCTAGCCATTGAAATATTATATTATTCATAAAAAAAACCTCCGTCCATTTACTCTAAATAGTTAATATTTCATTACAAGCCTCCGTCCATTTATATTTCTAAATAGTTAATATATATTGGCTAAATTCACATTCAATTTCTCTGGTTTAAGTTTATTTAGGAAAATTTAGGAAAACAAAATCGTCTGTGTGTGTGTTCTTATATGACGGGAAAACGACTCGAAGATTTTTTTCTTTTAAAAATTTGCTAAAACTTTGGTCCGAAGATATTACACTTTTTATTACATGTTATGACGGGAAACGACTCGAAGATTTTTATTTTTAAAAAATTGCTAAAACTTTGGTCCGAAGATATTACACTTTTTATTACATGTTATGACGGGAAACGACTCGAAGATTTTTATTTTTTAAATTTGCTAAAACTTTTGTTCGAAGATATTACACTTTTTTATTACATGTTATACAGATATTTATTCAGTGAATAAACAATTGACATGATTGCTTGAAGAAATTGTTAAGTTCATTGACAACCAACAAAGATGCTCAAAGATAGCATCGGGGGAAAAAAAATAATACTCTAGCCATTGAAATATTATATTATTCATAAAAAAAACCTCCGTCCATTTACTCTAAATAGTTAATATTTCATTACAAGCCTCCGTCCATTTATTCTAAATAGTTAATATATATTGGCTAAATTCACATTTAATTTCTCTGGTTTAAGTTTGTCGCACTGAAATTAATTTAGGAAAATTTAGGAAAACAAAATCGTCTGTGTGTGTGTGTGTGTTCTTATATGACGGGAAAACGACTCGAAGATTTTTTTCTTTTAAAAATTTGCTAAAACTTTGGTCCGAAGATATTACACTTTTTATTACATGTTATGACGGGAAAACGACTCGAAGATTTTTATTTTTAAAAAATTGCTAAAACTTTGGTCCGAAGATATTACACTTTTTTATTACATGTTATACAGATATTTATTCAGTGAATAAACAATTGACATGATTGCTTGAAGAAATTGTTAAGTTCATTGACAACCAACAAAGATGCTCAAAGATAGCATCGGGGGAAAAAAAATAATACTCTAGCCATTGAAATATTATATTATTCATAAAAAAAACCTCCGTCCATTTACTCTAAATAGTTAATATTTCATTACAAGCCTCCGTCCATTTATATTTCTAAATAGTTAATATATATTGGCTAAATTCACATTTAAATTCTCTGGTTTAAGTTTGTCGCACTGAAATTAATTTAGGAAAATTTAGGAAAACAAAATCGTCTGTGTGTGTGTGTGTGTTCTTATATGACGGGAAAACGACTCGAAGATTTTTTTTAAAAAAATTGCTAAAACTTTGGTCCGAAGATATTACACTTTTTATTACATGTTATGACGGGAAAACGACTCGAAGATTTTTATTTTTAAAAAATTGCTAAAACTTTGGTCCGAAGATATTACACTTTTTTATTACATGTTATACAGATATTTATTCAGTGAATAAACAATTGACATGATTGCTTGAAGAAATTGTTAAGTTCATTGACAACCAACAAAGATGCTCAAAGATTGCATAGGGGGAAAAAAATAATACTCTAGCCATTGAAATATTATATTATTCATAAAAAAAACCTCCGTCCATTTACTCTAAATAGTTAATATTTGCCTCCGCCCATTAAGTAAAATAATATGAAAAGGCTTGCGCAGGATGATTTAACGTGGAGGATTGCATCAGACTAGTTAGTCTTAGGGCTGAATACGACGACAACGCAAGTTTCTGACTGAGTTTCATTCCGTCTATTCTTTTTTTTTTTTTTCGTCATTCAAGAAGAAGCAAACGGAGAAACGACAAATCTTTACGTAATTGGCGCTCGGTATTTAATTAACGATTTATGTTAACCTCCCCTCCCTCTCCCTCTCCCCCTCCACCTTCTCTTCCTCTTCTGTTTGCATTCCTTCATGCTTCACGTACCAAGCAGCAAAGAAACATATCAGGTAGAACTGGAGGAACAGGTACTACCACGGCTGCTGCTGGCTCAATTAGCACCGGTATTTACTCAAAAGTGTGGACGACAAATAGCCACCACAAAGGTATTTCAGTGACGGATTTCAAGAAGAAAAAAAAAAAAAGTTTAATTCTCAGGAAATAAATTTTAGTATTTAACGAAACCGGTGTAAAGAATGTGGAAAACGTTGCGAGGGTAGATTAGATAGAAGAAAAAAAAAATGGGCGACGAAGGACAAGCTCAAATTATTCACAGATAGTGACCGCATTTCACAAACATATTATTTAAATTACTCACACGGATACTTGCCCAAGGTGAAATGAAACGCTCAAGGTGGAGCATAAAATACGGAAACAAATTACCCTCCCATTACTTATTAGAAACTAGGGGGGGGGGAAATATATATATAAACGATAAATTATGACTACGGCAAAAGGGATAGGGGAGATAAAATGAGAATAATTTATATTTAATACGAATATAAAAAAAATATATAGCCAATCTGTCAGCAAAATGTTTCAGTCTATAAATAAGTGGAAAAAATTTCAAATGAAGCTCACTAAAGCAAATAGCTAACTTTAGAAGAAAGACAGGTGTGGGAAGAGTGTGATGAGTGAATTGGTGGGTGAGCCTAAATTGCGACTCGGATAGCTCAGTTGGTGGAGCACCATGCCGGATATTTTTAAATTTTTAAAGATCTAAATGGTAGGTTAAGGGAGAGCAGAGACTACCCTAAATTTAATTTTGTTCAAGTTTGTAAATATTTTATTGAATAAAGGACAGTTTGAAATTGAAAAATTGTCTGAATATCTGGAGGTCCTGGGTTCCAGTCCCCTGGTCCGGTTGACATTTTTTACATTCTTGTCTTTCTTCCCAATTTTTTTTTAAAAAAATAAAGACTTCTTACTGTAATTACGACGTTTCATTCCTATTTGTGGACATCGTCAGGTGACCAGACAATTTTTTTTTTAAATAAATCAACATTAATTTTGTACGAAACGTCGTACTTAATGTTCACTAAATATTAATTAAAATATTTTTTTTGACAAATTGGCTGTTGTTTTATTTATTTATTATACTTAATTATCAGAATATTAATTTATTAATAGATTTAAAATTTAAAAAAAATTATTATTTTAAATAAAAGTTGGACCAAGTATGTTCCAGCAAACAAGTGTAATCAAGTTTTAATTATTATAAATACAACGTTTCGCCTAACTTTGAGAACGTCTTCAGAAAAGAGGAATTTACTTACGGCTGATATAAGTGTGAATATTACGAAATCGTTGCTAAAAACGTTCGTATGGAGCGTGGCGTTCATGTTACTTACATGTGGGTGCGAAACGTGGACGATAGAGGAAAGGAAAAGGAATAGAAGCTTTTTGAAATTTGGTGCTATAGGGGAATGGGATATAAGGGGTGGATAGAATCACTAACCAGGAAGTTATAAAGGGAAAAGGGGAAGAGTTAACAATAAGAGGACGTTGACTAAGAGAAGGGATAGAATAATAGGCGAGGTGAGGGAAGTGTGTGTGTGCAGTAAGAACAGAAGAGGGAGGCAAAGGATGGAATACGGCTAAGCAGATTAAAGGGGGATGAGGGGATGTGCTAGTTATGAGGAAACGAAAAGGCTTGCGCAAGATATGTTAGCATGGAAATCATTCGTGAGGAAATTATTTGAAAAAATCAGTTGGTTGAACGACTAGGAGCCGCCATCTTCCTTCTTTATAGCGACACGAATATTGATGACGTCACCGTGCTTTCCGTAAACCTTTTAAAAAATGTTTAATCTTTTTTTTTTAACTTCGTTACTTGGTTTGTCGCGAATCCATGTTCATAAAAATATTAGTAACATAATAACAATAGAAACATATTTTAAAGAAAAATGTGTAGAGTCCTGATGGGGTTAAGAAAACTATTGTCCTTAGGGAAGGGAGGGAGGGAGGGGCGATTGGAGAGATGAAAATCGAGGTTTCCCCCCCACTCCCTTTCCTCCTCAGGTTACCTGAGATGAAGAAGAAGAAGAAAAAAAAGGAAGGACAACGTAGTAAAGTAGCTGATGAAGAAGATAAGGAACAGTAATTAACAAGAGTTTTTGAGGTTGCTTCGAGCCTCGGAGCTGGAATTAATCACGTCCGAGTCTCTTGATGTCACATTCCCTAACAGTGTGGCCCGGAATATCTCTCAATTATGCAAAGAAGATGCACGCTCTACGTCATTAATATGGATGGTCATTACAGAGGAGACAAAGAACTACTGCTCTACCACTCGTTGCTACCAGTTACCCAGTTTACATCTTCATACGGAAACGGACTCAAATACTATTACACACATATATTATATTGAGCTGTTTATTATGTTAATTAATTGTGTGATTTATCTGTATTTCTATTAGATTTCTGAAGGAATGTTGCGCGCGTAATATCTTTGTTGAGAGAGGACGAGAGTCGCTGGTTGTTTCTTACTATGGAGTGAGGATCTTTGGCTAGTTTTCTTATCGTTGCAAACTGCAGAGAAAATTAATTAATTTATTTAAAGCATGATGCGGAATAATTACTTTCTTCCGCAACGTTTTATGACATTCTAATGTCCACAGACATAAATGAAAGGCAACATTAAGCAAATGATGGCGCTGAGAGCTTTCCTAGATGGATTTTTCCGCTGTTCAATCTGTGACGACAAGAAAAAAAAGTGGGTATTATTTTTTTGGGTGCTTAAATCTTAACGTAAACAATAAATTCGAAATAATAATACAGAAAATATAATTTGACGCACAGGAGTAACTTTAAATAGAATCCTTAAAGATAAAATGGGTTTGAATTTCCAATGAAACGTCGAAGGAAAAATATTTATTGTACATATTTACACTTCCAGTATTTTATTATCAAAATGTTATATTTATTAATACAACAAATTACGACTGACTTGCGGGGAAATATTTCCCTATATTTTTTTTATTTTTTAGGGATATTATTATTTTATAATATTAAAGATTCTATATGCATTTTTTTTTAAATTATTACCTCCCTACAGTTTTACTTATAACTTCTACATTTTTTCACAGTAATTTAATTTTATGGACGTTTCACTGTGTTCAAAATTTTTTATTATTATTTTTGAGGTTTACACTTTACTTTTGATTTTTCCCTGTATTTTATTTTCCTGTAATTTTATATGTTTTAATTTTCCTAGACTTTGAATTTCTCTATATTCTCAAAATATTATTTTTTACTAAAAAATTATTATGTAAAATTATTGCAGAAAGTCCAAAAAGTAAGGCTCACACAATCAATAAGATTAAATATTGCTAAATAACTAATTTTAGCTGTTATGATATTTCATTGTAGTTTTAGTTTTCTTGATTTTCGCAGTATTTTAAGCTTTCCGCGTTTTAGGTTGTCTTGATGTTTTTCTACTTTCTTAGTTGTTTTAAAGATTCTGCATGTTTTTAATGTTTATAGCTGTATATAATAATTTTTCTTTTATCAGTTCTGAATCAGTTTTGTAGTTATCTTGATATTTCACCATATTTTAAAACTCTCTCAGCTATATTGCATTTTACCTACATGTTAATTTATTTAGGTTGCCTTGATTTTCTTCGTGTTTTTCGTTATCAGGATATTTTTCAATATTTAGCATTGAATGGTTGCTATATATTTAGTTGTATTACAGATTAGGTCTACATATATATTAAAAAATTTTGACTTTTCCCTATACTTCTAATTGTTTTAGCTGTCTTAATTTTTTCTCTATTTTTAATATTCAGGGTCCTTGAATTTTTCCTATATTTTTAATTATTTAAGTTGTTTTCATAATTCACCTTATTTTTGTTAAGTGGATACTTTTTAAAGTTTTTAGTCTTTAATTGTTACTATATTTTTAGTTGTATTGCAGACTTTATATATATTTTTATTTTCGAATTACTTTGAATATTCCCATATAATTTTAACTTTTTTAGCTTTCTCCCATATATTCCTCTATTTTTACTTTTCTGGTTCCTGATCGTTTGATTCAGGGCAACCGATTCACAGCATTTAACGAGAATCCTTCGGCTTTGAATTTTTCGTGGTACGTCATTCGAGCGATTATGATGATTTATTTTCAGATCATGGGTCCAGTTCATCAACATTTTTAAGGTCCTTGAATTTTGTCTATGTTTTAAGGTTTTTTTATTTGTCGTGGAGATTGCCTATATATATTTTTGAATATATTTTTTAGTTTATTATCAAGATTTGGCACATTTTGGTCCTAATTGTTTAATTCAGAGCAATAGATTCACAGCATTCAACGAGAATCCTTTGGCTTAGAATTTTTCGTGATACGTCATTAGAGCGATTATGATGATTTATTTTCATATCCTGTCCAATTCATCAACATTTTTAAGGTTCTTGAATTTTAGTCTATGTTTTCAGTTATTTTATTTTTTATGGGGATTGCCTATATTTTTTTAAATAAATATATTTTTTAGTTTATTTTCAAGATTTGGCACATTTTGGTCCTGATCGTTTGATTCAGACCAATAGATTCACAGCATTTAACGAGAATCCTTCAAATGGAATTTTTCTTGGTACGTCAGTCGAGCGATTATGATTATTTAGTTTCATGTCGTGATCATATATGGGTCCAGTTCATTAACATTTTTAAGGTTCTTGAATTTTTGTCTATGTTTTCAGTTTTTTTATTTTTTATGGAGATTGCCTACATATATATATATATTTTTGAATATATTTTTTAGTTTATTTTCAAGATTTGGCACATTTTGGTCCTAATTGTTTAATTCAGAGCAACCGATTCACAGCATTCAACGAGAATCCTTCAAATGGAAATTTTTTCGTGGTTCGTCAGTCGAGCGATTATGATTATTTACTTTCATATCCACATTTTTAAGGTCCTTGAATTTTTTCTCCATGTTTTAAGGTTTTTTTTATTTGTCGTGGAGATTGCCTATATATATATATATTTTTAGTTTAGTTTCAAGATTCGGTACATTTTGGCCCTTATCAGAGGAACCGTTTCGCAGCTTTTCTCCTGGTCTTGAGCTCCTAAGTAAATTTTCCCTCGAGAATCCTTCAGCTCGGTATTCTTCGTGGTACGTACGTGAAGGTCATGCTGGATGGCTGTTGGGATCGTCGTGGACCGGCCCGGCCACGTTTTGTGGACCCCTGTCTGCGCCGCTGCGACGTGGCAACCCCGCAAGTGGGCGGTGCCCCTCGACAGCGTCTGCGAAATTTTCGCGCCGTCGGGGCGACGAACGTCGACGCTCGCGTTCGCGCACGCGCAGCAGCGTCGTCGCGGCGTCGGCGTCGACGTCACGGGGGCTCGGCGTCTGGACGCCCCGGGGCGCACAAGTGTTCCTCCAGGGCGGGGCAGGCACCGGAAACAGATGGCATCTCACCGCGGGGACCGGACCACTCCTCTCTTCTCCTCTCTCTCTGGACCTGCTGCTCACCTTAACCTGCTGTCCAAACCTTTACAATACCTTACCACTTCAATTCTTTCCCTTCGGTCCGATTTGTCTTCAACGTCGTTTGCTACAATATTACAAGTTCTTACCGAAAAGTAGTGCTGTTAATTATAAAAAATATACAGCAAGTAAAAATTTCCCGACTTTATTTTTAACAATTTCCAAAGAGGAAGGAAAAAAAAACAACGTTTCGGTACTCATTTGTACCTTCTTCAGGTTATTATCCTAATAATCAATACATCAATAGTCACAATTTTAAAATACAACGACATTTATGAACATAACCACAAATTTTACAATATTTGGTTACGTTCATACATATTGTTCCATTTAAAATTTGATGGTTTTTGATTTTTAGGATAATTACCTGAAGAAGGTACAAATGAGTACCGAAACACGTCGTGTGTTTCTCCTCTTTGGAAATTTGTTATAAAATAAAGTCTGAAAGTTGGACGGAGATTTTTTATTACAAAAACAGACGTTAAAATACAACTTATTAAAATATATAGTAATTTTAATTATTTATTTATTTAAATGCCGTAATTCTTTTCCCCTTTATTTTAAATTATTATATATTTTTTTTAACGAATCTAGAACACTTGTAACTCTTATTTTTTGTGGTTTGGCCCCTCATCCGAATAGGAAATTAAATTAACTAACTTAAAACGTAGTTTACGTCTAATAAACATTTCCTTCCTCTTATTATTTTGTTGTGGTTGGATTTTTCAAAATTGCAAAAATTGACGTATTTGTAATGGGTGTTGGTTTCGCTTTTTTTTGGGGAGTTTTTTTATACGCGTTGTTTTTTTAATCGATGATCCTAGGAATATTTTACTCGAGGTAATTTGGTTATAAATTTTACCTTCATTCACCCTTCCTCAGGGGCCGCCGCTTCTTAATTTGGTTATATATTTTCTTCTTTTTTTTTTTGGAAAATGTAACCTGTAGGAGGAAATACCGTTTTATTACTTTTATTGCTTTTATAAAGGTATTGATTTACCACCAACAGTTTTGTCGTTCCTTTTCCAGGGGTTTCAGTTATTATTATTTCTTTTTTCTCAGTATGAATCCTTTTTTTTCTGTCTTTGTAGGCTGATGTTAAATTTTTTTTTAATTGCAATGGTTATAATTTATTGATAGTAATATGGAATAGAAAGTGGCGTTTGTTCTTCTAGGTTTTACATCCCCATGTTTTATCTTGAGGTAATTTGGTTATAAATTTTACCTTCATTCACCTTTTTTTTTTGGAAATTGTAACCTGTAGGTGCAAATACCTTTTTATTACTTTTATAAAGGTATTGATTTACCACCAACAGTTTTGTCGTTCCTTTTCCAGGGGTTTCAGTTTTTATTATTTCTTTTTTGTCAGTATGAATCCTTTTTTTCTGTCTTTGTAGGCTGATGTTAAATTTTTTTAATTGCAATGGTTATAATTTACTGATAGTAATATGGAACAGAAAGTGTGATTTGTTCTTCTAGGTTTTACATCCCCATGTTTTCTTGCGACTATTTTTTTTTTCAATAATTGTCCGATACCTTCTAATTTCTATTGAATCCTCTTTCGGTTTTTGTTTCTGTATTATGGCTTACCCATGATTCTCCCGCCTTTACCGCAAATTGATTGCAAACAGCTTAATCTTTATTGTCTGGCTTTGTATATATTTTTTTCTTCCCTCTCTCTCTCTGTCTCTCTCTCTCCCTCCTTCCCTTCCCCCTTTCCCTCTCTCTCTATTTTTGTTGTTGTTGTTGTGTTTTTTACCCCGCTGTGACTTCGTAATAAAGCAAATTACAGTGCCACGTGTTGTGGAATTTACTACAACTACTGTAGCCGCTGACGCTGTTGTCGTTGTTTGCCCTTCTCCCCCTTCTCTCTCTTCCTCCTCCTCCTCCTCCTTTGAGTGTGGACGAGACGAGACGAGGTGACAGCAAGCAGCGTGACGGTGACGCGTCCCTGTCAACTCAACAAGAGTTATTACCGTATTGTACTTTTCCTGTCAAAAGGAATAACTGAAAATAAAGTAACGAGAAGAAAACAAGAAACTGGAGGAGGAAGGAAGGGAGGGAGAAAATAAACCACTAATGGTCTGTTGGATGACGTTATAAAACACGTATAACAAAGGTGGGCCGGAGAGAACAAACCAATAAATGGCATAAACAAAAATACACTTAAAAATAATTTTAGGTAATATTTTTTTCATTGTTTTCTCGGATGTAAAAAAATTAAATAGCTTCAAGAAGCTGCATTTAGACTGGAATTTGGAGAAGATTAATAAAAGAAAATTATGGATATAATTATTTATGGACGACAAATAATCCAGAGAAAATTGTTTCATTATAAATATTTTATATTTAAAATGGAAAAATTAAAATAAATCTATTAATAATTTCTTTGACTTCTTTGACTTCATTGACTTAATTGGCCTTTAAGCTGTTATACATTAATTAATAACTTTTCCTGATTCAAGGGTTAATTATAATAAATAAGGATGTTCAATAAATCAACTATTAAGTGTAATTAATAAAATGTACAGCCAACTTGATAGCAAAAAAATTATATTAATTAATGAATACAGTCGGACGTTTCTCCCATATTTCTGGACTTTGTCAAGTAAATTTTTTAATTATTTACTCGTTGTCGGTTTAAAAATATATCGACGAAATGTCTAATTGAATTAACTGCATATTAATTACATTTTTTCCCCTCTGACAAATTGGCTGTATTTTTATTTTACTTATTAACTGGAAGATTTGTTATCCTTAGTCTAACGAGATTTTACTACTACTACTATTATTATTATGTGTTGTGCCTTTCGTAAGGTCCTTTGACTGTTATTTGGCAGTAAAGTTTTGTTCTCCAGTTTACCCTTTCCCTAAATTCTAAAGTCTTGTAGCAGCTTCTCGTCTTCTTCTTTCCTCACAATGGACTGTAACTCTAACCATACATGTCCTTTCTTTCTTTCTTTCTTTCTTTCTTTCTTTCTTTCTTTCTTTCTTTCTTTCTTTCTTTCTTTCTTTCTTTCTTTCTTTCTTTCTTTCTTTCTTTCTTTCTTTCTTTCTTTCTTTTTTTTTCTTTCTTTCTCTTTCTTTCTTTCTTTCTTTCTTTCTTTCTTCTTTCTTTCTTTCTTCTTTCTTTCTTTCTTTCTTTCTTTCTTTCTTTCTTTCTTTCTTTCTTTCTTTCTTTCTTTCTTTCTTTCTTTCTTTCTTTCTTTCTTTCTTTCTTTCTTTCTTTCTTTCTTTCTTTCTTTCTTTCTTTCTTTCTTTCTTTGTAATTTGAAAGATCTGCGGTACACACTTCTTCCTAGACCAAAACTATACAATGATAATAATAATAATTAAGTGTATTAATTTTTTAAAACAGTTGATTAATAAAAAATTATTTTAATAATGGACATTTACATTCCTAAATTAATTGTTCTTTAGAATAAATGACCCTTTCTAGTTTTAATCTTCTTCTTAAAAGCTGTAATAAAATTGGATCTCTTCCTCCCTCATTTTAGAAGATTTTGATTTGTTACTTTGTCTGACTACTTTATTCCTTTCTCCAGGGTCTCTCTCTCTCTCTCTCTCTCTCTCTCTCTTTTATTTCTTTGTCTATTTTTATGATCCATACAAAACTTGCACAACAGACCTGGAACTCTAACCGCATATGTTGTTCCTTCCTTCGTTTACTAAAATTAGGACTTGTTTAAGGGCAAAAATGTGGACATTAAGAAAGAGAAGGGAAAATTACCCTGGACAGATAAAACAAATATTAAAAAATAATTATCTGGATTATCTGAAAATTTAAAACAAAAAACAGTTTCTCAGAAGAACTTTGTTAAGTACAGAAATATGCACAGTAAGAAATGTGAAGTTAAATATACCCCGGATAGAGCTGAAAAGACTTAAAGATAATAAAATTGTCTGAACGGTAAAAAATGTAAAAAAAAATTCGTTACAGAAACTTGGTTAACCCAAAAATGGTATTTTTTTTAAAAAAAATTGAAAAATGATAAATTAGACAGAAGTGGCAAAAAAAACCAAAAAATCCATACCTTCCTTAACTACAGTAATATGGACATTCAGAAAGAAGGAATATTATCCTGGATAGATTTGAAAACAATTAAGAGGACAGATACGGTAAAAAGAATAAAGTGTAACTTAAAAGAAAATTAAGAGAGAGGAAGGAGAAATACCATGGAAAGAGTTGAAGTTCTCTGCTGGAAAATAATTTTAAAAAAAATTTAATTGGACGGAAGTGGCAAAAAAAATATTTCTAAGAAGTTGAAAATGAGAGAAAGAGGTTCATCCTTTTATAATATAGTGACTTATATGGAAATAATTCGACGCGCCTATTATTGTACCTTGCGGCACGCCAATTCCCAAACTCTGTTTCTTCTCGTATTTTACTTATTGAGCCAAATTATCACGTTGCGGCTGCTGCTGCTATATATTAACGCGTTGCGGGATTAAAAATATATTTACTACTTTGTTCGTGTAGTAATTTACTTTAGTTTTTTGTTTGTTTCATTTTTCTTTGTAGAAACATGACTGTTCACTGCTGGAAAATAATTTTAAAAAATTTAATTGGACTGAAGTGGCAAAAAAAATATTTCTAAGAGAGAAAGAGATCCATCCTTTTATAATATAGTGACTTATACGGAAATAATTCGACGCGCCTATTATTGTACCTTGCGGCACGCCACAATCCCATCAATTCCCAATCTCTGTTTCTTCTCGTATTTTATTTATTGAACCAAATTATTGCGACACGTAGCGGTTGCGGCTGCTGCTGCTGCTATATATATTAACGCGTTGCGGGATTAAAAATATATTTACTACTTTGTTCGTGTAGTAATTTATTTTTGGTTTCATTTTTCTTTGCAGAAACATGACTCCGCCGTTTGGCTTCAGCGAGTTATTCGATATTTAGTACTAATTTGTTTAGTTTGCTTGCTAAAAAATTGACGTCACAACAACCAGCAGCAGCAGCTCGGTGTTGGTGTTGTTGTTTATTGTCGCTATTTATTTTTCGCCGCGTTGTTGTTTTTTTTATTATTTGTATTGCTGTTAGCGTGAGTCGTGGAACACGCGACGTTGTCGGTGGATCGCTTCATTGAGCAAAGTCGCTTCGTTAGCATTTCTTTTCCCGCTTGCGTCGTGAATGGACCTGACCCCCCCTTCCCTCCCCCCTCCATCACATCTTCTTTATCCCCCCCTTGCCTTCCCCCCCTTCAATGACGCCCTCGCGCACGCGCTGACCGGTCCTGCACGTGCTCAGGGCTCAGAGTCGTTAACCTCCTCCAATCCGCATCCGGTGGCGACCTGATCTCTTCAGGCCTTTATAAGGGATACAACAGACGCACGAGACACACTAACACACACACACACAAGATTGGCAGGAGAAATTACTTAAAAAACGAGGCGGTTTTTTTTTTGGAAACGTGAAAATGAGCCATCAATATCTTCCTTGTGATAGAAGAAAATGGAAACCCTTTCGGAGAATAATAACTGAAATAAACCCTTACGAAAACTACAGGTTTTTTTTTAAAAAAAATATATGCAATTGTAATATAAATTTACCTCAGTAAATCACTTCTACTTTCCTTCCTTCCCCATGATTTCAGAGAATGCTTTTCATTTTTACATATATTTTTTTCCCTTGGCAAATGGAAAATTTGACTAAAAATTAAAAATAATGATATTAAAAATTTTTCTTAAAATTATTTTAGAACCACCTAATAGAATATCTACATCTCTCTTATGAATATAATTTTTTTTGGGGGGTACAAAGAGTATTTTTATTTTGTTTGTAAAGCATTACGAAAACTACAGTTGTTTTTTTTTAAAAAAGTATGCAGGTGCAATATATATATATATATATAAATTTACCTCAGTAAATGACCTTTCTTCCCTCATGACTTCATATAATGTGTTTTATTTTAATATTTTCATTGGGAAGTGGAAAATTTGACTAAAAATTAAAAATAATGATTTAACAAATTTTTCTTAAAATATTTTAGAACCATCTAATAGAATATCTACATCTCTCTTTTGAATATAATTTTTTTTGGGGCGGGGTACAACAAAATCGTCAAGAGTATTTTTATTTTGTTTGTAAAGCATTACGAAAACTACAGTTTTTATTTTTTTAAAAAAATATGCAGGTGCAATATATATATATATAAATTTACCTCAGTAAATGACCTCTAATTTTCCCTTTCTTCCCCCATGACTTCAAATAATGTGTTTTATTTTAATATTTTCCTTGGGAAGTGGAAAATTTGACTAAAAATTTAAGATATAATATTTTAGAACCACCTAATAGAATTTATGCATCTCCCTTTTTGAATAATTTTTCTTTTTGGGCGGGGTACAAAAACATCGTCAAGCATTACGAAAACTAAAAGTGATTTTTTTTTTAAAAAAATATTGTAATGTAATATATAAATTTACCCGAGTAAATGACCACTGTTTTCCTTTCTTCCCCCATGACTACAAATAATGTTTTTTATTTTAATATTTTCCTTGGGAAGTGGAAAATTTGACTAAAAATTTAAGATAATGATAAATTTTTCTTAAAATATTTTAGAACCACCTAATAGAATTTATGCATCTCCCTTTTTGAATAATTTTTTTTGGGTGGGGTACAACAACATCGTCAAGCATTAGGAAAACTACAAGTTTTTTTTTAAAAAAAATATTGTAATGTAATATATAAATTTACCCGAGTAAATGACCTCTACTTTCCCTTTCTTCCCCCATGACTTCAAATAATGTGTTTTATTTTAATATTTTCCTTGGGAAGTGGAAAATTTGACTAAAAATTTAAAGATAATGATATAACAAATTTTTCTTAAAATATTTTAGAACCACCTAATAGAATTTATGCATCTCCCTTTTTGAATAATTTTTTTTGGGTGGGGTTATGATAATATTCAATTAAGAAAATTAAAAAAAATCAAGCTGATTTTCTCAGCAGACAATATTTATGTTTATGTATTTCGTGAATTTACTGCGTTTCGTCCTTATTTGTGTACTTCAATCCTAGACTGTCCCGCGATACATTCGAGTCCTCGTGTGACGCCATTTTTCCATTGAGTCTTATTTTCGAGCGTCCTTACAGTATGTCCTCAAATTATCCTTTTTCCACAAGTTTCTTAATATATATTTGCTCAAAAATGAAATATACTTGTCTACCTTATGTCTTGGTCTTCATATCTTTAAATGTTGTATGTCTTTGGCAGGTATTTTTTTTAAATGAAATATTTGGGATATCCATGTAAGATAATAATAATAATTTTAGGAAAACAACCAAAAATAAAAATAAAATAACAGACACTTCAGTGTAAATAAAAAATAAATAAATTCGGTGCAAAAAAGAAACGATAATTATTTAATCTAATGCATTTAAATTTAAGGAATTAAATTTTCCGTGAGGATACTACCAAAAAAAAGGAGGGAAGAGATGCGTTACAACGTTTCGACCCCACCTCAGCGACTTTATAAGGTGCTGTAATAACAATAAAAGTAGATGAAAACTCTACAATTTTGGAATTATGCAGGTACAAAAAAAAATCAATTCCCTTAAATGTTTTCTTCTTTTTTTTCGATATAAAAATTTAACTGAAGAAGTCTACAAAAGAATGGACGGAACGAACGTCTGTCGTCATTTTAATTATATTATCCTAATGGTACTTAAATGTTTTTACTGACAAATTTGGCTGCGTTTTAAATCATCACAATTCAATTCCCTGTTTTCGAATAAATAAGACGTTTCGAACTCACTGAGATATAATAAATTTCTTGACGTGTTTTGGAACCTCCTAATTAAAGCACCTTTTTTTTTGCAATATGAAAATTTGGCTCCAAACTAATTTTTTATTTTTAATAGATTTAATTAAAGTATTTTCTTAATAATATATAGATATATATTTTTTATGAAGTACCAAAGTTGGGTCCAAACATTTTAGTATTTTTTTTCCATTGTCATAAATTGTAATTCACCCATTTAATTGCTTTGAGTTCACGATTATTCTCAATTAATAGATTCTATTTATTTATTTAATTAACAAAAAAACAAGGATTGACTTTTTATACATAAAGGTTAAATTACCTGACTTAATATTGTATAAAAAAACACAAAGAATAACCAAAAATCAGAAATTGAATGCGTGTCAGGAAATAAAAACACGGACAATAGGTCTGAATATAAATATTTATTAATATTCAATTAAAACACATTAAAGCAATTAAAGCATGTAATAAAAGTCAGAAAACCATGTTTGACTATGTTTTGTTCCTTAAAACACATTAAATCAATTAAAGCATATAAAAAAAAGTCAGAAAACCATGTTTGACTATGTTTTGTTCTCGGTCTTATCAAGAGCAACATAAAATGCTTGTATTATTTTAATTTGAGAGCTGAAGGTTTCGGGGAACGAAACGAAACGAAACGTATTCTAATTAAATGATTCCGTTTCCCCTCATTTTCTTGGTTTTTATTTTTAACACAGAGGTTTCATTTGCCCTTCAAAGACAAAGTTTCCCGGGTATTTCTTTTTTTTTTCAAATTTAAAGGCACTCGTTGACGTAACGAAAGACATTTTACGTTGATTAATTAAAAAATATTTTGACTCCAGTTTCAGTAATAAGAAATAATTAGCGATATTAACGGCCATTTTCCATGATTTAAAAGGTTTTCATTATAAAAGTAATTTTAATTTAACTGCACCAAGTTTCAGCATATATTTTTACCTTTTCAGGCTGACTTGTGAAGGGTCATAAAATTTATAAACGTTTCCTCTGACCAGATATTTATGTTTTAAATTAAATTAAATGATATGGAAACTCAAATATGTATGAGACTGTTCAGTGGAGCGATACCAAATACATGTATTGAATTATTATAAAGAGATAATAGTAACAGTTCCTCTGTAAAGAAGGTCTGTGTCCAGAGATGACAGGCACTCTTCCAGAGATATTGAATGCAGTTGATTACTCTGGTTGTATGAGAAGAAAGCCGTACAAAACAGTTTAATTTTTTCCCCCTTGTACAAAGAGAAGCGACTGAGTCAGTCAGAGAAATTTATAAACGTTTCCTCCGACCAGCTATTTATGTTTTCAATTAAATTAAATGATATGGAAACTCAAATATGTATGAGACTGTTCAGTGGAGCGATACCAAATACATGTATTGAATAATTATAAAAAAGATAATAGTAACAGTTCCTCTGTAAAGAAGGTCTGTGTCCAGAGATGACAGGCACTCTTCCAGAGATATTGAATACAGTTGATTACTCTGGTCGTATGAGAAGAAAACCGTACAAAACAGTTTTTAAATTATTTTTCCCCCCCTTGTACAAAGAGAAGCGACTGAGTCAGTCAGAGACTTTAATAACTTACTCCGGAGGTAAACATTTGTTACCCGGCTATTCTACTCACTCCTTTTTTTTTTGATTTATGTCCCGAAGCGGATAAATTTATGCGAGATGAAATAGCCGTGGTGATTCTCCGCTTGCCCTCTTACTCCCACACACACACACACGAGTATCTCCAGCGGCGGCTAACATATTTATTTATTTAAATATAAAGAAGAAGAAGGTAAAAAAAGAAACACCACCGGCTCCGAGACGTTAAAGTATATTATCTCTATATATGCCTTGAGTAAGTGAAAGTAATTGCTTACGTAATAGTTGTCACGTCATTATGTAAGATTATACCGTCATGGCGCTAATTGACCGAAAAAATACATTTAAGACTGCGCCAGTTGGAATTTTATAATGGAATAGTTACCTGTTATTTACTTCTACGGTTCCTCTTCTTCTTCTTCACTTGGGGAACAAACAAAAGAGGCGCCATCTTTTACATGGAAAAGGAAAGGAAGATAATTAAAAACAATTATCGTTATGAATATCACTGTAATTTGGATTCAGAGAGGTTGTAAAAGTTCAATTAACACGTTCCAAACTTTTGGGACTCGTTTTTTTGGTTGCAAAATCTGTAAATATGTTTGGAAACTTGTAATTAATTTTTTTTCATTTTTTAGTTGGGAAATCGAGTGTCTATAATAGCAAATTCAAACATTTCCATAAAATTTTTATGTCTGGAATTTTTAAGAAATATTTAAAAAAATAAAATTAATCTCTAAGAAATTTACCCATCAACTCCACAGTCCTTGACCTCATTTATCAGCTTCATCTCAGTCTTCCTTTTCCAATTTCTTATCGCCAAAGCTGTCGGGTCCTCCTCCTCCTCCTCCACGTCATCAAGCCACCTTATCCCAAGTCTTCCTCTTCTCCTTCTCCCCCCCATCAAAATTTCCAAAAATATCACTTTTGTAACAGTTTCTGGCAGTTCTCTGTTCCTTTGTTCGATTTTACTACCAATATTATTCATCTGTCCCAAAAAGTATTTGCAGTTGTGCGTTTGTCCATTTTTTTTCTGGATTAGATTTCAGTTCTTTGGAAAACATGTCAGATCAAATAACCCGCAGTTTTTAATTGGACTAATGTTAAAAAGTGAGGATAATGTTTGATTTGTTACATATTAAATCCAACTACTCACGGATTACATTTTAGTTGGTTGGTAAACATGTCAGATCAAATAACCCGCAAGTTTTGATTGGACTAACGTTACAATGAGGTTAATGTCCTAATTGTCACACGTTAAATCGAATTATTCACCGATTAGATTTTAGATATTTTGGTAAATATGTCAAATCAAAATATGTCAAAGTTATTATGGGACTAATGTTACAAATGAGGATAATATTTGAATTGTTATATTAAATCCAAATTTTTCAAGGACTATATTTTAGTTGTTTGGTAAACTTGTCGGATCAAATAACCCGCAATTTTTGATTGGACTAATGTTACAAATGAGGATAATGTTTGATTTGTTACATATTAAATCCAACTACTGGCGGATTACATTTTAGTTGGTTGTTAAACATGTCGGATCAAATAACCCGCAAGTTTTGATTGGACTAACGTTACAATGAGGTTAATGTCCGAATTGTCACACGTTAAATCGAATTATTCACCGATTAGATTTTAATTATTTTGGTAAATATGTCAAATCAAGTAACTCGCAGTTATTATGGGAAATAATATTACAAATGAGGATAATATTTGAATTGTTATATATTAAATCAAAATTTTTCAAGGTCTATACATTAGTTGTTTGGTAAACTTGTCGGATCAAATAACCCGCAAGTTTTGATTGGACTAACGTTACAAATGAGGTTAATGTCCTAATTGTCACACATTAAATCGAATTATTCACCGATTACATTTTATGGGACTAATGTTACAAATGAGGATAATATTTGAATTGTTATATATTAAATCCAATTTTTTCAAGGGCTATATTTTAGTTGTTTGGTAAACTTGTCGGATCAAATAACCCGCAAGTTTTGATTGGACTAACGTTACAGTGAGGTTAATGTCCTAATTGTCACACATTAAATCGAATTATTCACCGATTAGATTTTAGATATTTTGGTAAATATGTCAAATCAAGTAACTCGCAGTTATTATGTTACAAATGAGTATAATGTTTGATTTGTTACATATTAAATCCAACTACTCGCGGATTACATTTTAGTTGGTTGGTAAACATGTCAGATCAAATAACCCGCAAGTTTTGATTGGACTAACGTTACAGTGAGGTTAATGCCCGAAATGTCACACATTAAATCGAATTATTCACCGATTACATTTTATGGGACTAATGTTACAAATGAGGATAATATTTGAATTATTATATATTAAATCCAATTTTTTTCAAGGACTATATTTTAGTTGTTTGGTAAACTTGTCGGATCAAATAATCCGCAATTTTTGATTGGACTAATGTTACAAATGAGGATAATGTTTGATTTGTTACATATTAAATCCAACTACTCACGGATTACATTTTAGTTGTTTGGTAAACTTGTCGGATCAAATAACCCGCAATTTTTGATTGGACTAATTTTATCTGACAACTTTAGGCATGGAATACAAAAATAATAACATTTTTCAACTTTTAAATTAATAATTATTATTTTTTCAACCCACTTAACCGTCAGCTAAGTTTAATCACTTTGTGGTATATATATATATATATTTATTTGTGTAGAGTCTGTACGTGTTACAGTCTCCCCATAAAAGTAATGGCATCGTCCTAAGTAAGTGGATCCTTGGAATTTCAAAGCGGCAATGAAAATAGGGAGTCAGGGAAAATAATTTACGTCTCGTATAATATTTATTTTCCTGCAAAAAAGAAAAAGAAGGAAATCTTTGATTATATTTCATAATTATACTACCGTAACAGACAATTTTTTTTTGTATTAAGCCATAAGTGCATGTATATATATATAAACACACATATATATATGTCCAAGTGGAAACCGTTTCCAGTGATATATATTTTAAACGTATGCAAAACATGTAGTAAATAATTTAGTCCGCGGCCAACAACAAGTTGTAATTTACAGGCTGCAGTTTTCAAAAGCGAGACGCCGGTGTCAGCCTTCGATTAAAGTCCTTGGACGAAAAAAGGAAGGTACGGGGGGAGGGGGAGGGGAGGGAGAGGAGGAGAGGCCAATAAACAAATTAAATTATGTTTCAAGGAAGATAAACTAGACCCGTGCGTTTCCGTATACACTGACGGGTTTAATTTAAAATAATTTTCCCGGGTTATAAAAGCGGCGGCTGCGGCTTCTTCTTCTTCTTGTCTTTGTGAAATTCCAATGTGAGAAAAATTAATAACATGTAATTGCCAAGTCAATTAAGAACAGTTGTGTTTATCAGGGGAAAGGAAAAATTGTAAAAAAAAACAGAGGGGTTACTTCTACATCAAAGATATTCGTAGCAACGGACCACAGATATTATTAGAGAATACAGTCATAGTCGCTGAAGAGATTAATTGTAACACTAATCGGTGAATAATTGAATTTCATAAGTAACAGTTCAGACATTTATTTATTTATTGCAAGGTATTGTATTTTATTATTACTACAAGTTTGTTATTAAAATTGAAGTAAAAAGATTAATTGATGGTAACCTAAAAGAAAATCTGTAGCTTTCGGAAATATTTCTAAAATCATCCGAAAGGGGGGAGAAAAAACTATGTTTTCAATCGAAAAAGAACTTCATATATATATATGTATATAACATTGGTTCATATTGATGTGGTTGCTATGTAGAAATGAAAAGGCTTGCATGACTGAATACTACAAAAAAAACAATAAAAACAATTATTTAAAATAAATAAAAAAAGACGCACAAAAATTCAGCATTAAATATATATCACTATTTTATTCACGAAAGCGACGTTTCTTCTCCATTTTGGAGACTTCCTCAGGCTCACTACAAACATAACAGCACAAGAAATTTTTATATGAGTTCCATGTCACAATTTTTTTTTAAAAAAAATTCATATATAACCGTGGTTAAAAATAACTTACAAATTTATCATGATAACCCACGTTATATATATATATATATATATATATATATATATATATAACGTGGGTTATCATGATAAATTTGTAAGTTATTTTATATATATATATATATGAATTTAAAAATTGTAACCTAGAACTCGTATTTTAATTGATTGTAATATTATGTTTGTCGCAAGCCTGAGGAAGTCTCAGAAATGGAGACGAAACGTCACTTTTGTGAATAAATACTTGTGTGTATATTTTTAATGCTCGACTTTTTGGCCCGTCTTTTATATTTATTGTAATAATTTTTTTTAAAACGAGTCGGAAAACTATGTTGTTGTAACAACAACAACAAAAAAAAATTTCGCTTTTGTGAATAAAATAGTGATATATATTTAATACTGAATTTTTTGGCCCGTCTTTTATATTTATTGTAATAAATTAATTTTTTTAAAAGAGTCGGAAAACTATGTTGTTGTAACAACAACAACAACAACAATAAATTTCCCTTTTGTGAATAAAATAGTGATATATATTTAATACTGAATTTTTTGGCCCGTCTTTTATATTTATTGTAATAAACTTATTTTTAAAAAGAGTCGGAAAACTATGTTGTTGTAACAACAACAACAACAATAAATTTCGCTTTTGTGAATAAAATAGTGATATATTTTAATGCTCGACTTTTTTGTCCCGTCTTTTATATTTATTGTAATAATTTTTTTTAAAAGAGTCGGAAAACTATGTTGTTGTAACAACAACAACAACAATAAATTTCGCTTTTGTGAATAAAATAGTGATATATATTTAATACTGAATTTTTTGGCCCGTCTTTTATATTTATTGTAATAAATTTATTTTTCAAAGAGTCGGAAAACTATGTTGTTGTAACAACAACAACAACAACAACAACAATAAATTTCCCTTTTGTGAATAAAATAGTGATATATATTTAATACTGAATTTTTTGGCCCGTCTTTTATATTTATTGTAATAAACTTATTTTTAAAAAGAGTCGGAAAACTATGTTGTTGTAACAACAACAACAACAATAAATTTCGCTTTTGTGAATAAAATAGTGATATATATTTAATACTGAATTTTTTGGCCCGTCTTTTATATTTATTGTAATAAATTTTTTTTAAAAAAGAGTCGGAAAACTATGTTGTTGTAACAACAACAACAACAACAACAGTAAATTTCGCTTTTGTTAATAAAATAGTGATATATTTAATACTGAATTTTTTGGCCCGTCTTTTATATTTATTGTAATAATTTTTTTTTAAAAGAGTCGGAAAACTATGTTGTTGTAACAACAACAACAACAATAAATTTCCCTTTTGTGAATAAAATAGTGATATATATTTAATACTGAATTTTTTTGGCCCGTCTTTTATATTTATTATTGTAAATTAATTTTTTTAAAACGAGTCGGAAAACTATGTTGTTGTAACAAAAACAAATTATTTCGCTTTTGTGAATAAAATAGTGATATATATTTAATACTGAAATTTTTTGGCCCGTCTTTTATATTTATTGTAATAATTTTTTTTAAACGAGTCGGAAAACTATGTTGTTGTAACAACAACAACAACAACAACAAATTTAGTAATAAAGACCCTGAGAGAAAAAAAAAACTGACGAAGTACCAAATGCTGAAAGAGGAAACGTAGTAGTAGTAGTAGTTGTAGAGTAGTAATGGAATAAAATATACAATTTAATTTTTCCAAAAAATAAAAAATAAAATAAATTGTGCCAAATACAACAACAAAAAAATTTTTTTTTACAACATTAATTGGAAATTAAAAATACGCGACCTGCCCCAAATTCTGTAATTTATACAAGCATTGGTTCAAAATAATAACTTCTCTAGATGGGGGGGAGGGAGTTTTGGGGGGGGGATTTGAGGGGTTAATTACAGGAAAGGAGGGGAGGGGGGACGAGGGGGAGGGAGGGGGGGACGATGACACGTAGTGAGAACAGATGACGACGGACGATGATTTACGGTAATGAATTGTATTGTGAAGATTACCCCGGTGAAGCTTTGATTACGTTCTACGCCAAGGCCTAATATGGAGGTTAAATACACTTAATTCAAGCAGTCGCATGAATCACGTTGTAAATCTTAACTTGTATCGAATCGCGCAAATTACCAGCGGCTTTCATAATAACTTGTACGCCAGTTACCAGAAGGCGACGACACAAGGTGAATAGGAGCCTGATTGTGACGACGGCGAAATTTAATTAATGTCTTCAGGAGGAAAGGAGAGGAAAGGAGGAAAATAACCGCCCCCGATTGACCCGTCACTAAGGCGCAGAGAAGGGAAATAATATCTTTTACCTATGTTTGTGTTGTTGCTGCGATATTCACTCGTAAGACTGGTCTGACGCAAACCTTCCACGCCATCCGATCCTGCGCAAGCCTTTTCATTTTCTGCATAACTACCACATCCCGCTTATCGTATTCCATCATTTGCCTCCCCTCTCCTTTCCTTACCGATCCTGCGCAAGCCTTTTCATTTCCGCATAACTACCAGTCCCGCTTATCGTATTCCATCATTTGCCTCCCCTTTCCTTTCCTTACCGATCCTGCGCAAGCCTTTTCATTCCCGCATAACTACCACATCCCGCTTATCGTATTCCATCATTTGCCTCCCCTCTCCTTTCCTTACCGATCCTGCGCAAGCCTTTTCATTTTCTGCATAACTACCACATCCCGCTTATCGTATTCCATCATTTGCCTCCCTCCCCTCTCCTTTCCTTACCGATCCTGCGCAAGCCTTTTCATTTTCTGCATAACTACCACATCCCGCTTATCGTATTCCATCAATTGCTGCCTCCCCTCTCCTTTCCTTACCCTCAACACACACACTTCCCTCTCTAATCCTAATTTTACAAGACTCTCTTGTGTCTCAAAAACGTGGCCTATTTCTCTATCCCTTCCTTCTCTAGCGTCTATATTCTTCCCTCTTTCCCTTATTTCTGTTTTCGTTAGTGATTTCTATCCACCCCATCATCTCATTCTCCTATAACACCACCGCTTTTCAAAGGTTTCTATTCTTTTCCTTGTCTGCAACAACTCCTCCTATCGTCCACGTTTTCAGCCACGCTCCATACCATACCATCATTAGTTTAGCAACAACTTCCTAATATTCACACTTATATTACCCCCGTAAGCAAATTCCTCTTCCTTTGCCCTGCCTGTTGCTATCCTACTCCAGCAGTTATTACGCATCCCCAAGTAACAGAATTCCTTCAAAATTCCCGTCAAAATGTCCATCTCCCTCCCCCCAATCTAATAGCCTTTGTTATTCCACTATTTTCCCAAACTTACACTCCATTACCTTTTAGGGTTTCTTCCCCCCCTCTTCTATATTAATCCTCTTATATAGAACTCTTTTTCTCCCCTGGACGACGTTCATGCCGTTGTTTATTTTATTTTTTTCTCCTCCCAAGTCTTCTTCAGATTCCCCTAATATTACAATAACATCGGCAAGCTGTAGGGGTTTAGATATATAATACTTAAATTTAATTAACATTAAGGAAAGGAAAAAGAATAGAAGCCTTTTGAAAAAAAAAGGAGAATGAGGTAGAAGGAAGGTGGATAGAAAACACTAACGAGGAAGTTTCTAAACAGAATCGGGGCGGAAGAGAGAACAATGTTGTTGTGAAGGAGGAGGACGACGTTATTGACCAAGAGAACGGGATAGATTATTATTAATTAATAGGCCACGATTATATATATATATGTATGCGTGTGTATATAAAAAATTTCAGATGAAAATGTGGCTCATTGAGCCGAAAATTCCTGAGTTAAAATACGTGACCGAGGATTAAAATGGTGTATCATGTCAATAAACGAAGATTGTAAATCGGGTCTCCAGTCTTTAATGTCAACTATATATATATATATATTATATGTAACAGCGCTGCGTTTCGGTACTAACTTTTTATCCTGAAAGGTTACAAAAATTTTTCCTAGGTATGACAAGTAATCTTCTGACTTGAAGAGGAAACGGAGGATAAATACGCCTTTGTTATTCCACTTTTTCCCATGGTTTTCCCCTCTATTATTTCTCTCGATCTCCCTCTCGCAGCCTTATTTGGGACTTTGTTAGCAGCCAGACGCTCACCGGCCGCCGCCGCCGTGGAATGTCCGGGGCGGGTCTCGAAACGTTGGACTGCTGTGAGCTTCATCATCATCATCTTCACCTTCACCTTGCGTGGGTTGTGCTTCACCTTCCCGCCATCTACAACACACACAAACAAACTATGGTCCTTCTTCCCCTTAAAAAATCTTTTTTTTGGTTAACAGACTACATAAGGATGAACCTGAAACTTTCTACTTTCTGCTTCCCCCCTTTTTCAATTCCCTTCCTCTACTTTCTGCTTCCCCCCTTTTTCAATTCCCTTCCTCTACTTTCTGCTTCCCCCCCTTTTCAATTCCCTTCCTCTACTTTCTGCTTCCCCCTTTTTTCAATTCCCTTCCTCTGCTTTCTGCTTCCCCCCTTTTTCAATTCCCTTCCTCTACTTTCTGCTTCCCCCCTTTTTCAATTCCCTTCCTCTACTTTCTGCTTCCCCCCTTTTTCAATTCCCTTCCTCTACTTTCTGCTTCCCCCTTTTTCAATTCCCTTCCTCTACTTTCTGTGCTTCCCCCCTTTTTCAATTCCCTTCCTCTACTTTCTGCTTCCCCCCTTTTTCAATTCCCTTCCTCTACTTTCTGCTTCCCCCCTTTTTCAATTCCCTTCCTCTACTTTCTGCTTCCCCCCTTTTTCAATTCCCTTCCTCTACTTTCTGCTTCCCCCCTTTTTCAATTCCCTTCCTCTACTTTCTGCTTCCCCCCTTTTTCAATTCCCTTCCTCTACTTTCTGCTTCCCCCTTTTTCAATTCCCTTCCTCTACTTTCTGCTTCCCCCCTTTTTCAATTCCCTTCCTCTACTTTCTGCATCACCCCTTTTTCAATTCCCTTCCTCTACTTTCTGTGCTTCCCCCCTTTTTCAATTCCCTTCCTCTACTTTCTGTGCTTCCCCCCTTTTTCAATTCCCTTCCTCTACTTTCTGTGCTTCCCCCCTTTTTTCAATTCCCTTCCTCTACTTTCTGTGCTTCCCCCCTTTTTCAATTCCCTTCCTCTACTTTCTGCTTCCCCCCTTTTTCAATTCCCTTCCTCTACTTTCTGCTTCCCCCCCTTTTCAATTCCCTTCCTCTGCTTTCTGCTTCTCCCCTTTTTCAATTCCCTTCCTCTACTTTCTGATTCCCCCCTTTTTCAATTCCCTTCCTCTACTTTCTGCTTCCCCCCCTTTTTCAATTCCCTTCCTCTACTTTCTGCTTCCACCCTTTTTCAATTCCCTTCCTCTACTTTCTGCTTCCCCCCCTTTTTCAATTCCCTTTCAACCTTAGTATTAATTTTGGTCTCTAAAGTAGGAAATATTCAGAATGCGTATTGACGTGAAGAATAATGCCAAGAAAAAGAAGAAGAAAATAATAATAATAAGAAAGTAATAAGAATAAGAATAATAAAAAAAATAAGAAGAAAATAATAAGAAAATAATAATAAAATAATAAGAAAAAGAGGAAGAAGAATAAGAAGAATAAGAAAAAGAAGAAAAAACCGCAGTCATTTGCGTAATCTATAAGAGATGAAGGACCAAAAATTACGGAACCTTGTTGCACATATTTCGTTCCATATTTAATCAGTTTCAGTAACTCCGTATCCCCAATAAAACAAACCTCTCCTAAGGTTGTAGTTGTCGTGGTATTCGGTCCTCCCATGTTACCCTATCTTGGGCAAGCCTTTTCATTCCCTCATAACTAGCATTACCGACATACTCAATAATCTTCTTTGCGTATTCCATCCTTGGCCTCCTCTCCTTTTATTACCCCACATAATTCCCTCTGATGCTAATTTTACGAGACCCTCGTGTCTTAAAACGTGGCCTATTAATCTATCCCTTCTTCTCTTAGTCAACGTCCTCCATATTGTTCGCTTTTCCCCCCTATTCTGTTTAGAACTTCCTCCTTAGTGATTCTATCCACCCCATCATCTCATTCTCCTATAGCACCACCACATTTCTTCAAACGCTTCTATTCTTTTCCTTTCCGCAACTCTTATCGTCCACGTTTCAGCACACCCCTCATATATAACGCCACGCTCCATACCAACATTTTTTTTAGCAACGAATTTCCTAATATTCACACTTATATTACCCGTAAGTAATTTCCTCTTTTTTTCACGTAAGCCCTTCCTTGCCTGTTGCTATCCATTCTTCCCAAGTAGCAGAATTCCTTAACTTCCTTCAAAATTTCCCCTTTCCCAATCTAACACTTTTTTTTGTTATTTTCCTCTGTTTCACAAACCTACACTCCATTACCTTGGTTTTTCCCCCCTCACATTGAACTCTTTTTTCCCAGATTAATTCCATTTATTATGGTTACCAAGTCTTCTCCAGACTGCTTCATCATCCTTGTCTTACTCTTTCCTTGATTTCTTCTTTCCTTTTTATGATCTTCTATTCTAATTACTGCTGACTGTCTTATGTAGGAGATTTATGTATAAGCCTCCTTTCTCGATATTTAATTGCTGGTGCCATTCAGAAAACCTTATCAAACGTATTGAACTCTTATTTATTATGGTTACCCTAGTATTCTTCTGACTCCCTCCCCCCTCACCCCTAATACTACAATATCGTCGGAAATTGCGTAAGGTTTTTTTTTATTATTTCTTCTCCTTGCAAGTATGATTCCCTTTTTTTTCATATTCCGTTTTAACCTTCTTCATCACCCTGTTCTATATATATAAGTTAAACAGCATGAGGGGCGACAGACTACTGCTTCATCCTTGTCTTACTCCTTTCCTGATTATAAATTTATTTTCTTGGTCTTCTATTCTAATTACTGCTGCCTGTCTTCTGTAGAGACTGCACCATCCTTGTCTTACTTCTTTCCTGATTATAAATTTAAAATTTTCTTGGTCTTCTATTCTAATTACCGCTGCCTGTCTTCTGTAGAGGTTACGTATAATCCCTCGTTTCTCGATATTTTATTACAATGGCTCGTTCAATATCCTTAAATAGTGTTTTCTAGTTAACGTTATCAAAACTCTTTTTCTTTAAATGTACAAATGGCGGTTTTTTTTTGGTATCCTGTCTTCTGAAATTAGTCGCAAAGTCTATTCTGTTGCGCCTCACGTTCCCCTCAACATTTTTCCTAAAAATTCCAAACTGATCTCGTCCTGACTCGCATTCTTTTTGACCGTTCCATTCTTCCTGTTAATCTGATTTTTTTTTCCCGTTAGTATTTTCCCTTCCCTAAGTGTTTAAGGTGGACGGAGTGTTTAGTTATAAAGTAAATCCGTTGTCTGTCTGGACGCTGGCTGCTGGACCAACCAGTCTGTGCCTCGCCCACTCACTCACTCCATCTCCTCTCCGTGTCCACCGGATGTGACGTAACAACGCTTGCTGCTGCTGCTGCCGCGCCCAACCCTTCTTTATCTCCTTGTACGGCATATTCCCCTCCCAAGGACACCCGCACCTTGGCCCGGCCGCACCTGATCATCTCTCTCTCTCTCCATCTCCTCTCCTCTCTCCTGCTTCTCCACATTCAATTTGAATATTTTATTTTTTGTCCGTAATTATTAAGCGATTTTTCCGCGCGTGTGCAGGTTTTTCTCCTCCTCTGTCCTCCCTCCCCTCCTCCCCCTCGGTCGTATCATGGACTAAATAAGTCCCACTTTTCTCTCTCTCTCTCTAACCGAAAATTCCTTAGACTGGAAAAATTATCCGCCTCCGACTTGGACCAGTTTCTCAATCACCAAGTAAACATCAACGTCACCGCGGTTATTTTTCCAATCGGTGAAAGGGAAAAAAATAGAGTTTTCCCCCCCTTTGCAATAAGGAACGTTAACAACTTAATATTTAACCTTTCCAGGAATATAAAAATACTATATATATATATATATATAATGACCAAAAGATTTTAATTTTGAATTTGCGGAACCTCTTCAGTTAATTCTACAAAAAAAAAATAACATACCTTATTAACTCGGGAATGTTGTCGTTACTTACTTGCAAATTAAAATATTATTATTAAAACCTTTATATGTTACTACTACTACTACTACCGTAGGGAAAAGTCGAGGAACTTGGTGAAGGAAAACAGTGCCAAAGAAACAGGACGAATTTTTTAAATAACAAGAATTAAATTTCAAACATTAAAAAAATCCACAAGATAAATTATAAGAATACAGACTTAATAAATATAAATTTTTCACACAGAATAATTAATATAATGTAATTTATTTACACACTTACAATATTTACACCAGACGTTCTCGTCCCGAGCCACGAAACAATGACTAAATTCTTTTTTTGTTTTAAAAATCAAAAACAATCTCGCCAAAGAAATTTTTAGAATAAAGCAAAGATTACAATTTTACTAAGAATATACAATTATTTTTTCCTGGCAGGGTTGCCAACAGTAATTATGACGTCACTTGCGGTCAGCTCTATTGATAGGTCCATGAGTGACGTCATAATCACTCCAAGTATATTTAGATACATTTATTATTTATCAATACCTAATTAAATCATTTTATTAAAAATAAAAAATATTTGAATTAGCACAATTAATCAATAATCTCACACGTTCACACGGAATAATAAAAAAAATATCCTGCCGATGTTGACAAGTAGTAGTACATTTCCAACGTTTCGTCCAAATTTCTGAACTTCATCAGGAAAATTGTAAAAAAAAAATGAAATTGAAAAACAATAACAGCGCATGGTACAGAAAGAATATTGCTGCGTCAAGACGTATCAAGTATAGATTTAAATAAAATACAAAGAAACAGAATAATTTAATTTTGAATTATAAAACGTTTCGTCGCCCAACTGTCGGAGCGTTTTCAGTTAGTTCCACGAAATAAAATTTATCTAATTACGTGCGCACCGTAGCGGAATGTAAATAAAATAAATTCCGTGTGAACGTGTGAGATTATTGATTAATTGTACTAATTCAAATATTTTTTTATTTATTTTTAATAAAATTATGATTTAATTAATCTGGCTTAGTATTATAAATAAAGGTATTGTAAAATAATAAATATTTTTAAATATACTTGGAGTGATTATGACGTCACTTATAGATTTATCAATAGAGCTGTCCGCAAGTGACGTCATAATTACTGTTGGTAACCCTGCCAGGAAAAAAAATTGTATATTCTTAGTAAAATTGTAATCTTTGCTTTATTCTAAAAATTTCTTTGGCGAGATTGTTTTTGATTTAAAACAAAAAAAGATTTAGTCATTGTTTTGTGGCTCGGGACGAGAACGTCTGGTGTAAATAAATTACATTATATTAATTATTCTGTGTGTGAAAAATTTATATTTATTAAGTCTGTATTCTTATAATTTAACTTGTGTATTTTTTTTTAAAACTCTTTGAAATTTAATTCTTGTTGTTTTAAAAACTTCGGTTACAACGGTTTACGTCCTGTTTCTTTGGCGCTGTTTTTTCCTTCACCAAGTTCCTCGACTTTTCCTACGGTAGTAGTAGTAGTAACATAAAAAGGTTTTAATAATATTTTAATTTGCAAGTAAGTAACGACAACATACCCGAGTTAATTAGGTATGTTATAATGATTTAATTAATCTGGCTTAGTATTATAAATAAAAGTATTGTAAAATAAAATATATATATTTATATATACCTGGAGTGATTATGACGTCACTTATAGATTTATCAATAGAGCTTTCCGCAAGTGACGTCATAATTACTGTTGGCACCCCTGCCAGGAAAAAAATGTATATTCTTAGTAAAATTGTGATCCTTGCTTTATTCTGAAAATTTCTATGGTGAGATTGTTTTTGATTATAGTTTTTAGATTTTTGATTATAGGTTTATCAATAGAGCTTTCCGCAAGTGACGTCATAATTACTGTTGGCACCCCTGCCAGGAAAAAAAATGTATATTCTTAGTAAAATTGTGATCCTTGCTTTATTCTGAAAATTTCTATGGCGAGATTGTTTTTGATTATAGTTTTTAGATTTTTGATTATAGGTTTATCAATAGAGCTTTCCGCAAGTGACGTCATAATTACTGTTGGCACCCCTGCCAGGAAAAAAAATTATGTATATTCTTAGTAAAATTGTGATCCTTGCTTTATTCTGAAAATTTCTATTGCAAGATTGTTTTTGATTATAGTTTTTAGATTTTTGATTATAGATTTATCAATAGAGCTTTCCGCAAGTGACGTCATAATCACTGTTGGTAACCCTGCCAGAAAAAAATTAAATTTTATTCTAGCTCCTGGTGGGAAGCAAATAGAAGGGTTATTTTTTTCTTTTTCATTTTATATAAATGTGAGACGTTTCAAAATTCGTGTCACGGACTTGGCTATTCCTCTCACAATCGCTCGCGTACAAGCAATTAAGTGACAAGGGACACGGAATCGGAATGCGTTTCGTGAGTCAACCTTCAAAGTCGAGTCCTTATCACGGAGGAAGAAGAAGGAACGAGTGGGCTTTACCCTAATTAGTGTCTCCCCCTTCCCTCCTCTTAGATTGAGCCGTCTGCTTCCACTTCCCCCATAAAAAACAGAAAACGTGGACTCGACGCCTTCTATTACGTTCAGATGCGAACAGGAAAATAATTACTCACAACCTAACTTCACCAATGGAATTCAGTTTAGTGTATAACTAGAAGAACCGAAAATAAATATACACAGAAAAATAAATTATAAAGACGTAAAATTAAGGGTAGGGGAAAAAAAGGATGAAGAAATAAATAAATGTAGCATAAAATAAGTAATTATAGGAAAATAAAGAAAGAAAAGAAAAATAAATGAGGATAGGAAAAAAAAATAAAAACTACGAGAAAATGAGGATAGCGAAATTAATAAGTGAAGAAAAATAAATATTTTTGAGAAAAAAATTAATGAGGATAGGGAAAAAAATTATAACTACGAGAAACTAAGGATAACGAAATTAATAAGTGTAGAAAAATAAATATTTTTGAGAAAAAAATAAATGAGGATAGGAAAAAAATAAAAACTACGAGAAAATGAGGATAACGAAATTAATAAGTGTAGATAAATAAATATTTTTGAGAAAAAAATAAATGAGGATAGGAAAAAAATAAAAACTACGAGAAAATGAGGATAACGAAATTAATAAGTGTAGATAAATAAATATTTTTTGAGAAAAAAATAAATGAGGATAGGAAAAAAATAAAAACTACGAGAAAATGAGGATAGCGAAATTAATAAGTGAAGAAAAATAAATATTTTTGAGAAAAAAATAAACGAGGATACGAAAAAAATAAAAAACTAACAGATAACGGAATGGATAAAGACAGAAAAATAAATTGGATATATGAAAGAATAAAAATAGGAAAGAAAATAATAATAGGAAGAAATAAAAATCAAGACGGAAAAATAATAATTCTACAATTAATAAGGCTTGGGAAGGATAAATGTAGACAAAGTAAATAACGTCATGAGAATATGAGAATAGTTAAGGATAGGAAAAAAGGAATTAAAAATAAATAGGGGTTAGAAATTAAACATAAGGACAGGATCAAGTAGTGAGAAATATAGGAAAATAAATGGAGATAGGAATAAAAATAATAAAGACAGGAAAAAAATTAGAAATAGACTGCAGACGATAGGAAACTCAAGATGGAAATAAAAATACAGAAACAGTTCTCGAGTTTCCACTCGGGTACAGGTACAGGTGCGATTAAAACGCGACGTTTGGACGACTGTCGTCATCTTCAGGCTGAAATTAAAAATAGATGGCTGGGGTCAGAATTAAAATTAAGTACGAGGAGAGATTAGGAGAAGAAAATAAATGAGGATAGAAAAATGAGTCGGGGGGGGGGGGAAGGATAGCAGAAAAATATAGAGACCGGGGGGAAAATAAGGGCTGAGAAATAAACGGGAATAGAAACAAAAGTGATGAGTCAGGAAAATAAGAACAGGAAAATTGAACGGGTAATGAAAGAAGGGGGGAAAAGGAAAATAAAAGGATATAGAATAATAAATATGACATGGGTTAAGTAAAGATAGGGAAGAAAATAACGAAAGGGAAAAAATTGAGTATACGGGAAAAATTAGGATAAGGCCAAATAAGGAGAAGAGAAAATTAGGGATAAGGGAAAAATAAGAATAGAGAGAATAATTTTTAGACAACAACACCGTGAACGACTTACAAGTACTATGCCATTATGTTACTGATTTATTTTAACCACAGATGTCGCCGTTAATTACGATGGACTAATAGGTTATAATTACAATGCAGCACAATTACGGTTGTCTTTCTGCCTTTTGTTAATTAACGTCTGCACGTAATAAATTGAGGAATTTGCTCTCGAGTAAACCGTTCGCCATTACAAACCCCCCTATTTGAGTTGTTGCTTTAGTTAATAAGTCTTTGTGTATTTGCTTTACTCAGCCGTATTAAACTTATCCTCAAAAGCCAATTTGAAGTCTATTGTCGCTGAAAACAGTTTCCCTCGGCACTTACAGCATTTGAAATCACCCAAGTAAATAATGAGATCTATAAAGTTTTTTTTTCCAAGTTGAACGACAGTTTCCCCTTTCCTTCCTTCCTTCCTTCCTTCCTTCCTTCCTTCCTTCCTTCCTTCCTTCCTTCCTTCCTTCCTTCCTTCCTTCCTTCCTTCCTTCCTTCCTTCCTTCCTTCCTTCCTTTATTTTTTTAATTTTTCCTCCTGTTATTGTCCTTGGTCAGTTTTACTCTCAAAGGTTTCTCGACGTTGCCACGTCTAGTCAGAGGTTTAATGCAGGAAAATAAACCGCAGTGAAGGTTATTTTTCCGAGTCTTCTTTTGCCTCCAATATCATCGGAAAAGCGTAGGGGTTTATTTTATTTATTCTCCTTGCAGTATTATTATTATTCGGGTTAATATTTAAATTTATTTTTATTCCCTTATATGTAATTATTGGTTGAATTATAATTTTAAACTAAATTAAAATCTTAACTATAGGATTTTAATTTAATAGTTAAATTTATTGCAACCCTATAATTTAGGTTCTTTTTTTTTAGCTAAACTTGAATTATTTATAATAGATACTCAACTTTCCGGTCTTCCATTTTTTTTGGTTGAATAAAAATGGAAGCGTTACTTAATCGATGTTTGAAGAATAAATTAAGTTATATTCGGGTTAATATTTAAATTTATTTTTATTTAAATTTATTTTTATTCATTTATTTGCTTGACTATAATTTTAAACTAAATTAAAATATTAAGTTTAGCGTTTCAAAGTCCTCTATATTGTTAATACGATTAATTACTTGAAAATGTTGTTAGTTTTCAATAATAATAATAATATCATCGTGTTAATTCAGCAAAATAAGAATATTAATTATTTTTTTCCCCCCCACGGAGCAATTAGTCGTTTAAATAACTGTCCTTGAAAATTCATTTTATTGATTGCCCCGTCCGGTCAGCAGTTGTCGCCCCTGGAGCTAGCGAGTGAGTGAGTGAGTGAGTGTTCGGTTTCCAGTCGAACGCCCGGTATATATTTTTCTCTCTGAGGCCGACGTTGACCATAAACATGCCGTCGCCATATCCGCGGGGTTAAGAACCAACCAACGTCGGGGGCAAGGCCAGTGTGTTTTACAGTAATGGACTCCCTCCTTTCCGTGTCTGTCTCTCCTTTTAAACAGGGCAATAATTCCTATAAGGATCCTTATGAGATCCCCGAAGGAGAACAAATCCGCCACCGCCGCATGTTAGTAATGGTGAGGGGAAGGGAGGGGGAATGTTACTTTTTAATTTTTAATAGCTGTTGTGTGTTCTCTTTGTCGGCGCACAGACGAGCCGAGAGAGACAGAGAAAGAGAGAGGAGAGAAAAAGAGAGAAAGAGAGAGATAGAAATGATTTGATGATGGCCGGCATCGACACATGTGTGTTACGATTGGCGCGCATTAATAATTCCACACGCACACACACGCACACATATGGTGGTACATCTGTAGAACGCGTGTCTGATTTCCATTCAAATGCCATATAGTGTGGGCCCCGGAATTGTATATCGAAGCGATTGTCCCGCGTGCGCCGATGACATAAATTCCCCCCGGTACGCCATGAATAATGCATAAAGTAGTTCCTCCAGCCGCGCGGTGCGAATAATTTGTTAAAGGAGCCCGGTGGAGAGGGGGGGAGAAGGGGGGGAGGGGGGAGAGAGGGGAAAGACGAGTCCTCCTGACGACGAAAATAATCATCCACGGACGTTACTCAAGATTCGACACAAAATTAACTATTCCAATACCTTATATATATATATATATATACACATTGTAATATACTTTTCAGGGTATTAATCAATAGAACAAACTATAATCAATTTGAAATTTATTTTTTCATTTATTAATTTAAAGTGATGATTACATGGGTGGGCTTAAACTCAGGGGATTTTTGGGATCTCTCGACAGGTGGATGGAGTAACTGAAAATAGATAGAAAAAAAATTATTTAACCAGAGCAATGAGCAAGTTTCACAGCTTTTTTTTTTTAAAAAAAATAAATTACCTCACAATTACTACAGGGGCCTGCTACAAACATCAAACCTCACCCACGAATGTTTCCACGCGTCTCTCTCTGGCGTCTTGCATGATTTTTTTATCGATGAAGGTGGTAGAAGGAACCAGATCATCCGAAAAACTCATCTGCTTTCCTCGAAACATCTTAACGTCTCTGTACCACCCTCTCACAGCATCTCACAGCTCTCGTCCGTCCTCTCCTCCACTCATCTCGTCTGACTTCTGCTCATCTGCTCGGACCACGTCCGTCCTCTCCTCATCTCGACTTAATTCTGCTCTCGTCCATCCTCTCCTCAACTCGTCTGACTTCTGATCATCTGCTCGGACCACGTCTTTCCTCTCCTCCACTCATCTGACTTCTCATCACGTCCGTCCTCTCCTCATCTCGTCTCAATTCTGCTCTCGTCCATCCTCTCCTCAATTCGTCTGACTTCTGATCATCTGCTCGGACCACGTCTTTCCTCTCCTCAACTCATCTGACTTCTGATCATCTGCTCGGACCACGTCTTTCCTCTCCTCAACTCGTCTGACTTCTGATCATCTGCTCGGACCACGTCTTTCCTCTCTTCATGTCGTCTGACTTCTGATCATCTGCTCGGACCACGTCCGTCCTCTCCTCAACTCATCTGACTTCTGATCACGTCCGTCCTCTCCTCATCTCGTCTCCATTCTGCTCTCGTCCATCCTCTCCTCAATTCGTCTGACTTCTGATCATCTGCTCGGACCACGTCCGTCCTCTCCTCATCTCGTCTGACTTCTGATCATCTGCTCGGACCACGTCTTTCCTCTCCTCAACTCGTCTGACTTCTGTTCACATCCGTCCTCTCCTCCACTCATCTGACTTCTAACCCCGAGCCACCCCACCCAAGGCTTCCCCTTTTTAAAATCCTCCGACGGGAATTCCCCGCCATAGGTCTATTTCATAAAACTCCGGGGTTCCCCGCCTCAGGTCCCTTACAAAATTCCGGGGGGTTCCCAGCCAGTTCATTTCACAAAATTTCGGGGTTCCCCGCCCTCATTTATATGGGTGCGCAAACGTGGACGATAGGAGCTGGGGAAAGGAAAATAATAGAAGCCTTTGAAAAAATGTGGTGTGCTATAGGAAAATGAGATAGCAAGGTGGATAGAATCAGTAACGAGGAAGTACTAAGGACAATAGGGGAAAAGCGAACAATATAGAGGATGTTGGCTAAGAGAAGGGATAGATTAATGGGGCACGTTTTAGGACACGAGGGTCTTGTTAAATTAGCATCAGAGGGAAGTGTGTGTGGGGGGTAAGAACAGAAGAGGGAGGCCAACGATGGAATACGCTAAGCACATTGGGGAGAATGTGGGCTATGGTAGTTATAAGGAAATGAGAAGGCTTGCGCAAGATTGGTTAGCATGGAAGGTTGCATCAGACCAGTCTTAGGACTGAATGTCACAACAAGAAGCAATAAATTAATTATTTTGTGAAGATGAAAAAATGGTTTGAGGTTAAAACTAAATTATCGGTAGTGTATATTTTTAAAATAAAACTTAGATTTAATTCAATTTTAAACATAAATTATTGCCATCGGTATGCTTAAATTGGAGCTCCAAGTGTAGGTATGCTGCGACCCTTATCTCAGCAGGTCCATACTCTATCCTCTTCCTGTGTCCCTCCCTGTGAGGATGACAACAACACGTTTGACACGTTACACCCTCATACATTGTTTGGTAATTCAATTTGGAGATGACCCCGTCACAGGATTTATTGCCCTCTGTCGTTGCTCCTTCTTCCTCCTTCTCCTCCTCCTGTTCTTCGCCACCGTCATTCCAGAAGGTAAAAATTTTTTCACCTTCCCTTTCCTCAAGTGTCCGTTAAGATGGCAAACGTACGAGCGCATAAAACACTGACAGGCCAATTTAGTTTGCCGTTGGATGGACGGTAGCAGAGGAAGAGGAACGGTAGAGGTATGAAGGGGGAGGAGGAGGAGGACCGTAAAACATGTCTAGTGCCATGCCGTTCCTGTCTGTCCCTGGAAAGGAAATCAGATAAGGAACAACGACCCAAGGTCACTTTGCGGTGCGGTGTGCGACTGTTTAAGTACGTAGATGCAGCAGAGGCAGAGGCGCCATCGTCGTCAAGCAACGTCCAGACACTATCGTGACGCACGTCACAAAAAAAATTATTCACGATTCCCATAAAATATTCCCTTCTTACTTTCTTCATTAATCGAAAATCCCTCACGGCTAGGATTTCTAACGACTCTTGCCCCCTTTCCTTTCCCGCTGTTTTTTTTCACATAGATTTCGCTCGATACACTTCCGTAGATTATTTTAAATTAGAATTATTTGGACGCAACAGAGTAGCTCCAGCGATACTAAAAAAATGGTGGGGAACCCCGTGATTCCCGTTTCAGTTTCTTAATTAATCGCAAATCCCTCACGGCTAGGATTTCTAACGACTCTTGCCCTTTTTCCTTCCCCGCTGTTTTTTTCCATATAGATTTCGCTGGACCCACATCCGTAAATTGTTTTAAATTAGAATTATTTGGACGCAACAGAGTAGCTCCAGCGATACTAAAAAAGTGGTGGGGAACCCCGGGATTCCCATAAAAATATTCCCGTCTCACTTCCTTAATTAATCGCAAATCCCTCACGGCTAGGATTTCTAACGACTCTTGCCCTTTTTCCTTCCCCACCGTTTTTTTCCACATAGATTTCGCTGGACCCACTTCCAGTAAATCATTATAAATTAGAATTATTTGGACGCAACAGAGTAGCTCCAGCGATACTAAAGAAGTGGTGGGGAACCCCGGGATTCCCATAAAAATATTCCCGTCTCACTTCCTTAATTAATCGCAAATCCCTCACGGCTAGGATTTCTAACGACTCTTGCCCTATTTCCTTCCCCGCTGTTTTCTTTTTCACATAAATTTCGCTGGATTCATTCCGTAAATCATTTTAAATTAGAATTATTTGGTAGCAACAGAGTAGCTCCAGCGATACTAAAGAAGTGGTGGGGAACCCCGTGATTCGCGATTCAGTTTCTTAATTAATCGCAAATCCCTCACGGATTTCTAACGACTCTAGCCCTTTTTCCTTACCCGCCGTTTTTTTACATATATATTTAGCTGGACCCACTTCCAGTAAATGGTTATAAATTAGAATTATTTGGTCGCAACAGAGTAGCTCCAGCGATACTGAAGAAGTGGTTGGGAACCCCGGGATTCCCATAAAAATATTCCCGTCTCGGTTTCTTAATTAATCGCAAATCCCTCACGGCTAGGATTTCTAACGACTCTTGCCCTTTTGGTGGGGAACCCCGGGATTCCCATAAAAATATTCCCGTCTCGGTTTCTTATTTAATCGCAAATCCCTCACGGCTAGGATTTCTAACGACTCTTGCCCTTTTTCCTTCCCCCGCCGTTTTTTTCTTTTTCACATAAATTTCGCTGGACCCCGGGATTCCCTTTTAAAATATTCCAGTCTCTCTTCCTTAACTAACAATTGCGTCGCTGTTATCCCAACGTAGATTCCCACAAGTGTTTAGTCCCCGGAGGCTGCAGACTCTATTCTCTCAAAAGGGTCATCCGTTGTCTTCATGTGTGTGTGAGGGGTCAAGCAAATAAATAAATAAATAGCGTTCTCGAGAAAGCACCTAAGAGTTTATTTTATAGAGGCGCTGCGGTCCCTTACAATGGCGGAGTAACAGCTGGGATGGGAGCAGCTCTTCAATTAACACTTTTCCTTCCTCTTCCTCCTCCTCCAAGAGCCAGTCGGTCGGTTCTTGGTCGTGGAGGACAATGTGTGCGAATTGCCTTCCAGAACAAAGGGCCCGTTCTCTCTCTCTCTCTCTCTCTCTCTCTCTCTCTCTCTCTCTCTCCTTCCTCAAAAGAGAGTGCAGCCAACACTACGACGCAAATAAATTTATCTCGCGGCCATCTTGCCACGCGGAGAAGCGACGCTTTTTATTATTATTATCATCATCATCATCCTGCGAAGTGTCTGGAACCGATATATGACATGATAACAATGGGGCGTGGGTCATGCTAAACATTTGCACTTTACACTGTAATATATATATATATATATTTATTATTATATGTTCGTTGGGTATTTTACATGTGTTGCTCGTAAATATAGGATATTACAGCTTCCAAGATGGTTGCTTTGCGTCTCCCGGCTTCTCGGGCATGAATAAGGAATTCTCTATATCACATATATATATATCAGACCATTATGATGTATTTAATGGAAACCCTCATGTTTCAGTCGATACCAGAATAAAAAAAAATATCCTATCCTTACTCACTTTTTCATCTCAATAATCTTAAAATACTTATTAATGTCCGTAAGAACTAAAAACGGACAAAAAAATAATTACTGAAACGTAAAATGAAATAATATATTTTTTAAAGGATTTTGAACAGCACTGGAATAAAATATCAAGAAAGGAGGCTTATACATAACCTATACAGAAGACAGGCTGCGGTAAACAGAAGATGAAGAAAAGAAAGCAGAAATCAAGGAAGGGAGTAAGACAAGGATGATGCAGCAGCAGCAGTCTGTCGCGTCACCCATGAACTTTAACTTATACATATAGAACAGGCGATGAAGAAGAATATTAAAATGGAATACGGGAAAGGGAAAAAAATCATACTGCAAGGAAAAGAAATGAAAAAAAACCTCTTGCGCTTTGCCGACCATATTGTAGTAGTATTATTAGTGGGGAAAGTCAGAAGAAGTCATTGTAAACCGTAATAAACGGAATAAACAGAGTCCTGGAGGAGGAAGAGTTCAATCTGAAGGAGTAATGAAGGGAAAACCAAAAGTAATAGAGTGTATTTTTGGAAAAAGTGGAATAAAAAAGGCTGTTAGATTGCGAAAGGATATTCTGACGGAAGTTAAGGAATTCTGCTACTTGGGAAAGCGTATTAACTACAGTAGGATAGAAACGTGCAAGGAAAACTTTCGCAAAAAAGAGGAATTTCCTTACGACTAATATAAGTGTAAATTTTAGGAAATCGATGCTAAAAAAAATTTTGTATGGAGCGTGGCGGCGTTATATGGGGGTGCGAGACGCTGGGCGATAGGAGTTTGGGGGAAAAAGGAAAAGAATAGAAGCCTTTGAAATGTGGTGCTGTAGGAGAATGAGATAGAAGAAGGGTGGATAGAATCACTAAAACGAGGAAGTTCTAAACAGAATAGAGCGAACAATATGGAGGACGTTGACCAAGAGAAGAAGGGATCGATTAATAGGGCTACGTTTTAAGGGTCTTGTAAAATTAGCATTAGAGGGAAGTGTGTGTGTGGGGGGGGGGGGTAAAAACAGAAGAGGACCAGGGCCAGGATGGACTACGGTAAGAAGATTAGGGTGGACGCTATTTACCAGTCTTAGGAATGAATACCACAACAACGACGACGACGACAAAATAATACTTTTATAAGCAACTACATTTTTTGGGGTCCTTGAGGTTGAACTCAATAACAATTTGGACGAATTCCAAAGATATTGCAGTAGAGTTTGTGTATAAATAAATTATTTTCTCGTCGGGGTTTGTTTCCGACGGAGTCAAAGAGTTTATCAGTGACGTTTCAATGGTGGTTTGCTCTGGCATCATCTTAAGACTTTGACCCCCCCGGTTGGAAACGCGAGAGAGGAAATTTATACGTGACAGTCAACGGGAAAGACCTCAGTAGAGCGATAAAGAACCCAAAAACCAAAAAAAAAATTTATTTAAATAGAGAGGAACATATGGGTGCATGAGGAGGAACCACGTCAATCGTAAGGAAGGAAGTAAGCCGCATTGTCAGGAGCGCTTTTGTGTTGTCGGACAAGTTTGAGGAAGGATAAAAAAGGGAAAAGAGCGACCGGCCGACCAAACGACAAGCAATTTTAATTGGCCACTCACGGGGAAAGAGGGAGGGAGGGAAGGAGTGCCGTATCAATTAACAGGAAAATAACCTTCTTGATATGTAAGGCTATCTCTCTCTCTCTCTAAGTGGCGCTGCTCTGATAACCGCGCTACTCATTAACATTCCCCTGTCTCCCTTATAAGGACAATTCCCCCAGCGTATTGCACCTCCGGCCTTCGTATTCAGTCCTCATGCAATCCCTCCATGCTAACCTATCTTGCGCAAGCCTTTTCATTACCTTGTAACTAGAACTGCCCCCTAGTCTCCTTGGCCTCCCTCTTCTGTTCTATGTGGAAAAAAGACGGCCGTGAAGGATAAAGGGCAAGAGTCGCTAGAAATCCTAGCCGTGAGGGATTTGCGATTAATTAAGAAACCGAGACGGGAAAATATTTTTATGGGAATCACGGGGTTCCCGGCCACTTTTTTTAATATCGCTGGAGTTACTCTGTTGCGTCCAAATAATTCTAATTTATAATGTGTCCACCCACCACATACACACACTTCCCTCTAATGCTAATTAATTTACAAGACCATCGTGTCTTAAAACGTAGACCTATTAATTAATCTATCCCTTCTCTTCTCTTAGTCAACGTCCCTCCTCCATCATATTGTTCGCTCTTTTCCCCCTATTCTGTTTAGAACTTCCTCGTTTTAGTGATTCTATCCACCTTCCTTCTATCTCATTCTCCTTTTTTTTTCAAAGTCTTCTATTCTTTTCCCTTTCCTTAATGTTAATTAAATTTAAGTATTATATCTAAACTCTTGCGGTTTTTCCGATGTTATTGTAATATTAGGGGAATCTGAAGAAGACTTGAGGGGGGGGGGGAGAAAAAAAAAATAAACGGCATGAACGTCGTCCAGGAGAAAAAGAGTTCTATATGAGGATTAATAGAAGCGAGAGGGGGAAAAAAACCTAAAGGTAATGGAGTGTAAGTTTGGGAAGAAAATAATAATAATAGTAGTGGTGGTGAAATAAGAAAGGCTGTTAGATTTGGGGGAAAGGGATGGAAATTTTGACGGAATTTTGAAGGAATTCTGCTACTTGAGAAACGTAATAACTGCTGGAGTAGGATAGCAGCAGGCAAAGGAACCGGAATTTGCTTACGGGGCTAATATAAGTGTGAATATTTCAAAGGCTTCTGTTTCTTTCCCCTTTCCCGCAACTCCTATCGTCCACATTTCTCCCACACCCCCCCTATATAACGCCACGCTCCATACAAAAAAAATTTTTTAAGCAACGATTTCCTAATATTTGCACTTATATTAGCCCTAAAAATTTTCTCTTCCTTGCCCTCTAGTTATTACGCTTCCCAAGTAGCAGAGTTCCTCAACTTCCGTCAAAATATCCCATTACCAATCTAACAGCCTTTGTTATTCCACTGTTTTCCCCTACTACACTCCATTACCTTGGGGTTTCCCCTTCTATTAATCCTCCTCATATTGATCTCTTTTTCTCCAGGGCCCACGTTCGTGCCATTTATTATTGTTTCCAAGTCTCCTTCTGACTCTCCTCCCCACTAATACTACAATAACATCGGCAAAGCGTAAGGTTTTTTTTTATTTCTTCTCCTTGCAGTATGATTCCCTCTTTTCCATATATTTCGGTTTAACATTCTTCATCGCCCTGTTCTACATGCAAGTTAAACAGCTTCGGGGGTGGCGAGTAGACTGCTGCTGCTGCATCATCATCCTTGTCTTACTACCTTTTTTGGTTACGACTTATATTATAATCACTGCTAATTTTTACAAGACCCTCGTGTCTTAAAACGTGGCCTATTAATCTATAGTTTCTTCTCTTAGTCTTCTGTAGAGGTTACGTAGAAACCCTCATTCCTCGATATTTTATTCCAGTTTACTGCAAAAAATACTGAATAGTGTGTTCCAGTTCACACTACGAAACGCTTCTTTTTCTTGAATCTACAAATGCTATAAACGTAGGCCGGTTTTCTGTTATCCTGTCTTCAAAAAATTAGTCGCAAAGTCAATGTTGCTTCTCTTGTGCCTACAATTCTTCCTAAAATCAGACTGATCTTCTCTTAACTCGCATTCTATTTGACCTTCAGTCCTCCTATACACCATTTTCGTTAGTATTTTGCATGCATGGCGATACTAAACTTAATTGTCCTGTGCTGTCCCGCATCTATCAGCCCCCGGGGGTGCTATTCTTCCCTGTTTTCCTAGATTTTGCACAAACTGTCCTGTGCAGCCCACGATGTTGCTTCTTCATCAACTCCCCCTGGAATGATATCGATTCCTGGCATTTTACAACTGCTCATCTGTCCATCTATCAGCCCCCGGGGGGTGGGGGGAGAAGGGGCGGAGCGCGGGGGTATAAATATATGTTTTCACTAAAAATCTTCTGCTATTCTTCCCTGTTTCCTAGATTTTGCACAAACTGTCCTGTGCAGTCCATAATGTTGCTTCTTCATCAACTCCCCTGGAATGATATCGATTCCTGGCATTTTACAACTGCTCATCTGTCCATCTATCAGCCCCTGGGGGAGCGGGGTATAATTTAGTTTTCACTAAAAATCTTCTGCTATTCTTTCCTGTTTCGTAGATTTTGAACAAACTGTCCTGTGCAGCCCACGATGTTGCTTCTTCATCAACTCCCCCTGGAATGATATCGATTCCTGGCATTTTACAACTGCTCATCTGTCCATCTATCAGCCCCCCGGGGGTGGTGGGAGAAGGGGCGGAGCGCGGGGGTATAGTTATGTTTTCACTAAAAATCTTCTGCTATTCTTCCCTGTTTCCTAGATTTTGCACAAACTGTCCTGTGCAGTCCATAATGTTGCTTCTTCATCAACTCCCCTGGAATGATATCGATTCCTGGCATTTTACAACTGCTCATCTGTCAACACTCTGGCCTTAAAAATTTTTGTCCCCCTCCCTTCCACCGTTGACGTTAAATTTCCTTTTTCGCTCACTGATGGACAGCTGCGAAGCGCTATTCAATTTTCCTACGTCATTCATTACCGTTTCCTCTTCGGGTTGCGCCTTTTTCTCTCTCTCTCTGGTTGTCTGCGTGCAAATAATTAATAAATAGCGTGGTTCGTTCGTCTGCCGCCTCGAGGGGGCCTTTTTCTTTCGGCTCTTCTTCCCACACGCCTAATGACGCTTAACAAATCGCGTGAACTCTGCCTGTGCTCCTTCGCCCCCGTGCCAGTTTTAATTACCACCCTCGCTCACCTGGCAGGCGAGGTTACTTACTTTCCCATAGCGTCCTCCCATACATCTTTGAAGGGCGTTCTCTCGGCCGCATCTGTCAACACGCGTCTTGCTTGCTTGCATCACGCGCCAGAGAGAGAGGAACAACGAAACGGGGAGCGGGGTTCAGGAGGTGAAGAGACGACTCGGGGACCCCCAAGTAACAGACCAACAGACGACATCGACCGAGCCGAAAAAAGGAGAAAACAACCAAAAAATCCACAGTTGTAGATATTATATTTTATTTTACTCTTTATAACCATTCAGCAGGCGAAATATACGAAAAAAGGAAGAACACCAGAAGATTTTTTTAGTAAAAACATAATTATACCCATACCGAAGAAAACTGGGTGCAGGACAGCACATGACAATGAGTTTAGTGTCTCGAACACGCAAAAAAAAATTAACGAAAATAAATAAAAAAAGACGCGGCCAAAAATGTCAGTCAGCATGTATATACATCACTACTACTATTTATTTATTTATTCACAAAAGCGACGTTTCATCTCCATTTTCTTTCGAGACTTCCTCACGCTTGAAAAATTAGAGATGGTCCATGCGCGACACTAAATTCTTCACGTGCACATTTTCAATAATCTTTTTCGGCTGAGGGGGAGTCAAAGGAGTAGACTTGCTAAAATTTTAACCCCCGAGGAAGTCAAAAAAAATTGGTGATGAAACGTCGCTTTTGTGAATAATAAATAGTAGTGATGTATATTTATGCATCTATTTTTTTGTGGGAAAGGGGGGGGGGAGAATCAGAATCAGCGGCTCCCCCCCTCTCCCCTCCCCTAAAACATACACCTTTCAACTGAGGTAGAAGTGCCTCGTCACGTGAGAACCATGAAAACCCAAGAGAGAGAAAGAGATTTTTTTCGTGGTTAAGAGGCTACATGAGGGTGATCCTGAAACAGGAAACTCCCCTTTAATAGCACAGGAAGGGAATTGAAAAGAGGGGATGCGGAAGGTAGAGAGCAAGGTTGAAAAGGATTGAATAGGGGCCCCCCCGGGGGTTATCTTTTAATTAATTGTAAGTTTTAATGTCAGAAAAACTATGTTGTAATTAACGAAAACAGTATATAGGAGGAAGAAACTTAAAATAGAATGCGAGATGGGAGAAGATCAGTTTGGTTTCGGGAAGAATGTAGGGATAAGAGAGAGAGAAAGAGAGAATCAATATTGACCTTGCGACTAATTATTAGGAGACAGGATAAGAGAAAAAACCGGGCATTTGTAGATTTGAAAAAAAAAATATTTTTGATGACGTGAACTGGAACACGCTATTAAGGATTTTGAAGAGCAACGGAATAAAATATCGAGGAAAGGGGTATTTGTATTTAAGTAATTTCATTCTGTATCTGCCACCGAGTAATAACAATAAATACAAGTACAAAATGGTTAGTAATCGTGAATAATATCTCTGGAGAGTCAATCATCCCAAATTCTGACGAAACCCGTATCATGATATCTCTGGAGAGTCAATCATCCGAATTCAGACGAAACCCGTATCATGATATCTGTGGACAGTCAATTACACAAGTCAAGGGAAAAGCGGGAGTAAGCGTGAATGATGTTATCTCTGGAGAGTCAATCATCATCTTGAATGGGTGTCGTAATATCTGTGGCCAGTCAGTCAGTCAGTCACCCGACGTCAGAGAAGTCCCCGCAGTATAATCCGGGTGATTAATCCTCGTTTCAATTACGCCCGCCCCTCGCCCAGGTAATAACAGTATTAAGATTGCAGGGTGCGCGCGCGCGCCATTGTGTAGACGTGAGTAATATCTCAGGAGTGTCGGAGCTGGAGCTGGAGCGTAACGCGGCGATTCAGGTGCAGCAGCAGCGTGTGTTCCAGAGGGCAATAGCCAGAGGTTAACATGCTTTACGCCTTGTCCGGGGAGATTGAAAAGGCCGCCAGATTATCTGGCTTTGCCCACTTATCCACGCCCGCTGCGCAACGCTGTTATTAAGGTGCGGTCGCTCGCTCTCGGGGGCAAAACACAATCGGACCTCGGCTCCTCCGCCAAAATAAATCTCTCCGTCTTGCAACAGACTCAACAACATAACTGTATATATATATATATAGAGTTATATATATATATATTTATATAGAGAGATAGAGATAGGGAGAGATATAGAGTGAGTGTGAGAGAGAGAGAGAGAGAGAGTGGGAGAGATATAGAGATAGGAAGAGAGATACAGATAGGGAGAGTGATGGGGAGAGAGATACAGAGAGATATAGAGGTAGGTAGAGATAGAGAGTGGGAGAGATAGGGAGAGAGATAGAGATAGGGAGAGAGATAGAGATAGGGAGAGATAGAGATAGGGAGAGATATAGGGAGCGATATACAGATAGGGAGAGATATACAGATAGGGAGAGAGATAGAGAGTGGGAAAGAGATAGAGATAGGGAGAGAGATACAGATAGGGAGAGAGATACAGAGTGGGAGAGAGATAGGGAGAGATATAGAGGTAGGTAGAGATAGAGAGTGGGAGAGATAGAGATAGGGAGAGGTATAGAGATAGGGAGAGAGATAGGGAGAGAGAGAGATAGAGAAGGGGAGAGAGAGAAAGATAGGGAAAGAGATAGAGTTAGGGAGAGAGATGGGGAGAGAGATAGAGATAGGGAGAGATAGAGAGTGGGAGAGAGATAGAGATAGGGAGAGAGATGGGGAGAGAGATAGAGATAGGGAGAGAGATAGAGATACGGAAAGAGATAGAGATAGGGAGAGAGATAGAGATAGGGAGAGAGATAGAGATAGGGAGAGAGATACAGAGTGGGAGAGAGATAGGGAGAGAGATAGGGAGAGATAGAGAGTGGGAGAGAGATAGAGATAGGGAGAGAGATGGGGAGAGAGATAGAGATAGGGAGAGAGATGGGGAGAGAGATAGAGATAGGGAGCGATATACAGATAGAGAGAGAGATAGAGAGTGGGAGAGAGATAGAGATAGGGAGAGAGATGGGGAGAGAGATAGAGATAGGGAGAGATAGAGAGTGGGAGAGAGAGAGAGAGATGGAGAGAGAGATAGGGAGAGATAGAGAGTGGGAGAGAAGAGATAGAGAGAGAGAGAGAGAGAGAGAGAGAGAGAGGGGGGGACACTCGATTGGAACATAATTAGCCTGTTTTCTAATACATCTATAACATACCTTACGTTCACAAACTTAGAAAATTGTGTTACAAAAAAAATTCTTGTATTATTATTTTTAATAGTAACACTAACCAATTAACTAAAAACTAGAGATATGATTAGAGGAGTACAGGGTGAAAAGGATGGTGAGGAGTGGGTAGTAGGCAGTAGGAGGATGAAGGGAAAGTGCTGTTAGATCACACCTCAATTAATATTGTAGGGAAGAAATAGCGAAAAAGGAAGATAGGGAGGTCCAAACAGTAACACTCGTGAAGGTCCTGAACATGTGGAAGCAATGGATGAAGGCAAGAAGACCTGGGGAGAGGAGAAGACGCTGGCTGTTAACAGGACCAGATGTTTTTTTGGTTCCCTATGTTCGAGCCTTATCGAAATCGAAACTACTTTTTGAAAGTTACGCAATGTAGGTTTACAGGTAGAAAGTTAAAAAATATCCTCATGTTATTCAAATTCTAATATTTAAAGTTCTCTTTGTTCGGCCGATATAACTAGAATCACAGTCAGAACGCTCAACATCTGGTATACAAAATTGTGGGAGCGGTCAATTTTTTTTCTAGAATCTTCCCGTCCTTAATTAAATAATTAAAGAAATTATTCTTTTTTTTTCTTTTCAGACCGACAATTCGTCATTGGGCGAGAGCGAGCACCAATCAGACACCACCAAGTCGACCCAGGTATTTATGGCTTTGTTATTTTTAGTAGGGTCCACGCCTCTTGATATCTTGCGATACCGGGAAAAAAATAGTGCGGGTTGGTAATATGTATTAAAACTACTTGAATCTCGTCTTATTTGCCATTTGTAGATACTCGTCATGATTCCAACATTCGTGATTACGGAGAAATCTCACTGTGACGTCACCACTCAATCCACTACAATCTCCAGCCCCATAAAAAATAGACCCTTAACCCTCTAAAAGTGGGCTTTAAATCAAATTGTTCAATTTTATTATGACGTCAAAGGCATACAGGGGGTTTTTTTAATAAAAGAACTTAAAATTTAATCTAGTTTATCGAATATTCTCGCTTATGCTATTGACAAGAATTCTATTGAATTATAATGATTAAAAAAAAGTCTTAGTTTTGGTCTTAAAAGTAACCATCTTAGGAAAATGTATTTTTAAAATCTCCTACTGGGACTTTTTTAAATTTAAGAAACTCTTTGGTGTT